>JAFVLL020011865.1:0-59451 GCA_021397915.2 Tor tambroides
TGCAACAGTTTTGGAAGTGTCTAAAATGACTGAACCCATATGTACAAGTCATTGGTGTTTGGTGATGAGTTTTTGGCTCAAGGTCTGCATTTACAATTTTTTATTTTTTTTATTTTTTAAAGTAAATGAAGAGTTTATTTGCAAAAACAGATAACTCATTTTCAAAAATCATGTTTTTTATTATGTTATCATGTTTTTATTGTGTTTTATTGTGTTAGTTAGCTGTATTCTTTAGTTATTTTTTAACCTGATCAAAATAACCCCCTGTAGTTTGATTGAGATTAATTGGAATGCACAATGAAAAAACATGATTTTTGAGAATTGTTAAAAACGAAGTTACCTGTTTTTACAAATGTCAGATTTTCTACTTCAAAATGTCACAATTAATGGCCATTTCTTAAAAATGGAATTTCTTGTAAAATGAGTGAGGATTATTTAAATCCTACGCCAATTTTTTGTTTACTGTACAAAACCTTTCTTGCACAAATGATCTTTTCATTCTCACTGACATAGATTTTCTTTTAAAAAAAATAATTTCCTTCATTCTTTCCTCAACCTGTCAGACAAGGATGGCATTTCTCTCACAGGATTGATGACTTTATTTAATGTGCTGAAAGTCTCCTGTCCTGAAGCCAACTCTTTGAGTGGCTATAAATTAGAGCTGTCATCACAATTAGTGTCAAAGAAGTAAGAAAATCAACACCCTTCTAGTACAACATACAACATGTGATCTTTTCCATTTTGACTGTAGCCGCATTTTTTAAATAAACCAAATACTTTCTGAAGCTTTACTGTACAAAACAACTTCACTAATGTACTGACTTGTTTTACAACAAAATTAGTGCTAAGATAACAAACTACTCACACAAAAAAACTGGCTCTTCAGCGGTTCTTTGGGCTGTTTGAGCTGCTATAAAGCACCGCCGCCCAACACAGAAGGCCCTGTATAGTTCTTTAGAGGTTCTCGAACTCTCTCAGTCTCTTAGTTCAGTTGGGGAAAGGATTAAAAACAACATTAAAATGCAGTGTATTTCCTGAAGACAACACGATTCTCAAACATAAGGAACTATTCCAGGGCCCCCACACAAGACTTTTTAACCTCAGAAAAGCATTAAAATGATTCAAAACAGCTTTTGCCATTGCACTAAATTCCCTTTCACAGTAAACATATGAGAGTGGAGTAACATTTAAAATCTATTTTTAGTTTTTATTTTAAGCTTTCTTAAATCTGGAAATGATAGCCTTTAAAATAAACCAACAAACCAGGATTATTAGAGTTAAACTCAAAGCATAAAGAACATTTTCATTACTTGAAAAAAAATAAATAAATAATAATAATAAAATAAATAAATAGATAAATAAAATGGAATACTAAACCTTAATAAAAACAACATGAACATATAATAATATAAAATTATTATAAATAATAATAATAATAATACCAAACAATGAAAATGTTCCTTTTATTCAAAATATTCAATATTTTACTAATAATATTCAAAATATAAAAAAAAAAAAAAAAAATCAACAACACCAAAATAACACAAAAACTTTATAAGACTGTATAGTCCGATATATTTACAAACTCAAATCAGAAGAGTAAAAAATAAAGCATGAGATATAGAAACACTAAACGGTTGTGAGCCATGAATAAGTTTTTTTTTTTTAACTATCTTTATGCCTGTATAACTTGTTCGCTGTTTATTGCTTTGGCAACATTGTGCTATTCCACAGTCATGCCAATAAAGCTCATTTGAATTGAACTGAATTGAATTGAGAGAGAGAGAGAGAGAGAGAGAGAGAGAGAGAGAATATCAGGCTCAGTTTTTCATCAAACACAGAACAGGGTACAGTAATACAGTTATGTGCTTTTATAACATATAATTATGTGCTTTTCTGATGCAGACTTTGGGATTTATCTCTTTAAACAAAAACAAAAAAACACTTTTTTAATTAAGGGACATAAATTAATTCAGGATAAGCATATGGATAATGGGTAAACGTGATTAAATCAAACAACATAAAGCCACTAGAGAACAAACCTGTTCCCATAATAAAGCCATGTACACTTCTTCACTAAACCAGCAGTTTACTAGTTTGACCAGCTGGTGGAGCCAACAACTAACTGGTGCTTCTTTACCTCATGCTAAAGTATTATGTACTTGCACAATCATAGCTGCTTTTTAAGCATTCTTAAGTCATCTAGGTATTTCTACAGTATGAAATCACCACATACAGCACAAACAAATCCTGATCCTGAATGAATAGTTATAAATAACTAAACAGTTATAAACACCGAGCTTCACACAGACTCCATTAATTTTCACACACTAGACTAATAAATACTAGGTGTTACTAAACGGGCCTCAAATGAATAGAAAACACACACTAGAATCAAGACACTCGTTTCAAAACAGCATTTTTTGGGTGACTTACTTTAAAGTTGAAGATGATTTTGCGGTAATCCAGTTTTGGCAAAATTGGCGGGAACTGCGCAGTTATTAACGGAAGTCGCACGCGAGCATCGCGGCTGCGGAACCGAGCAGCGCCCTCTGCTGACCAAAACAAACACTCAACAAGCAAACTTAGCCTTTAACATTAACAACTCTGTGTTTCGTGCATATCATGTATGAATTATACACATTAGAAATAATGATACCTCAATCCAGTAAATCGGATTTTGATTCTGTTCGCTTTTGATTCACTATTCTCATAAAAGAATCGAATCATACGAGTCACTTGCTCGCGAATCGAACTACATCGGTCGCGCTGAATGCGGACAACTCTATAAAAACACATTTCTGGACATTATTTCATGGAAGACTGCATTTTTTTTATTTATTTTTTTTACCATCACATTCAGTACAGACAGAAAACATTAACAACTCGGGTAAAATATGATTTATAATGCTGTGGGAGATTGCTGAACTGTTGTATATAGCCTGCTACGTTCTAAGCATAACGAGACAAAATACAGATATTCACTGCTTTTTAAAATTATATATATTTTTAATGTTTTATTTAGTGACAACTGACATAAAAACAAAAATGGTACTAATTAATAACCGCAAAACACAAAACAAAATTAAATACAAAAATAATATATAATAGGCCTAATAATAATAATAATAACAATAACAATACAGAAATAAAGAACTAAATGCATGGAGGTATGAAACAAATACAAATGTTTGTAAGATGGATACAAGTTGAAGATTTTACAGCAGTAGGCCTATATAAAGTGATTTTTCCCTTGTGTTACTCAAATTCTGCATAAGGTCTGTTTTATTTTATTGAAGAAACGGATATGAAATTGTGCAGTCTTTAGGAGAACACTGAAGCGCATCTACATAAAACAAGTAACAAACAAAACAAAAGAAATTTAAAATAAAATTTAAAGAAGAAAAAAAATCAATAAATAATAGGAAATAATCTTTAACTCTGATATAATTTAAAATGTTAGTCATGTAAATGAATAAATATAAATAAATAAATTAATAAAATGGAAAACACTACACACAAGCAGACTACAGTCCACCAAAGAATCTCTCAAAATCTCTCAGTCTATAAAAATCATTTTTAATACTAGTTAAAAAGATTTCAATAGTGAGTCCTCAATCACAATAAATAAATAAATAAAAAAGTGAGAGTAGAATGCGAGCCCAGAAATATCTGCTTATGGATAATGGGGGGAAAAATAATAATAATAAAGAAACTGAAGATTTATATTTCTTATCGGAGGTGTCAGTACAGTAGCAAATAATATCTTAAATTAAGAGACTGGAAAAAGACAGGGAATTTAACTATAAATTAGACCCAAACTTCAGAATAAATTCAGAATACAGACATGAATGCGTTAATGTTTCATCCTCAGAGAGAGAGAAGCTGGGAACATCTTCATATTTTAGACAGGGTGCATTGTTTATTTTTTATTACGCAATAACAGAACAACAAATACAAGAACAAAAGACAATGAGGGTTTCAAACAGTACTCCATTATAAGACTTACAGCATGAAAGAGTCTTACATGCAATAGAATTATTAGAGTTTCTCAAAGAGTTTACATACACATCAACATCTTTCCTGAAGATAAAAAAGTAAGGAGCTTTCTTTGAAAATGGACATTTATGAATGTAAAATTTAGCAAGAAATAGCAATAGATTAATACTAAATTTGCAGTGAGAAGGGTCTAAATTCAAAGAGTAACCAAAAACACAATTTTGGGGTTATACAGAAGTTTGGATATAAATATTTTTTTTAACAAAATTGGAAAAGTCAACCCAAAACAGTTTACAATAAGCACAGCCCCAAAACAAATGACTGCTTGTTTCTTCAGACTGAAGGCAGAAGGAGCGACTGGGGGAAATACTATTGTTAAATTCAACAAGTTTATAGTTTACCGGATAGCAATTGTGGATAATTTCAGAGACTTCAACAACTTCATTAGATAAGAAGAATTTTTGTCAAAGAAGCCAAAACTCTTCCCATTCTATATCATTAAATATGTTATTCCAAAAACTCACAGGTAAAGAGATCTGAGATCTATTAATAACTGAACGAATGTCTTTGTTTGACATGGTATTGAGAAGTCTTTGGTCAATAAATAAGTTAGTGTTGTCAAAAAGAGGAGAGTCTAAAGAACCTTTAGGACCAGACTTGACTAAAGGTATAATACAGTCAGGAATTGCACTAAAAACAATGACAGGGTGTGTATTAAGTGAAGCATTATATTGAGTCCATATTGCCCTCAAAGAAACAAAAAGCTGTTTGAATTGTGCAAGTTTGTGCATTCTTTAATGTATTCCTATGATATTGTTAAATCTCCCACTAGCATTTTAAATTCTTTTGTATTTGTTGTAATATAATTGTATTGAATGTATTGGCATTCTGTACATTAATTAATTTAAAAAAAAAAAAAAAAAATGACGGACGCAGCTTCTAATGACGTCATTGTCCCGGTCGACGTCCAACTAACCGGAAATGTCTGTCTATGCAGCCAACGCCAAAATACTAACGCCGTTTAAATGAATTCATACATTGTTTTAAAATAGTACATATATATAGCGAGACACAAAGCTGATTACATATATGCGTTATTAAATGTGAAATCACTAAAAAATATATTCGATCACGGCTATGTGGCCGGAGAGCGGAGTGATCAGACCAATCAGAGGCATCGCTGAGCATGACGTGACCCGATCAGGAAGTGAAATGCTGTTCAGTGTCCGGTGAACGGAGAGCTGCTGTCCGTTATTCGTTGTGACCTGCAAACCTTACAAACGGCAGTCTGTTCGCGTTGAGTCGCTGTCTGTTAGAGCTATCATCTACAGGTAAGCTCAGATTAAACCGCTCGTTTCCCTGACAACAGCGGCGGTCGCCGTGGAAACGCTAGTGCGAGACTGCGCCCAGTTTAGCTTAATGAGAAATACACCGAAAAACATCAACATATGAACACATTCAGCTGTACTGAGGTATTTAACACGAGTAACGTGTTTGCAGTGAATACTACCAACTCTTTTCAGCGTCTGAGAGACAAAACATGACGGTGTTTTCTTAACGCCCGGCCGGTTAGCATCACAGCTAATGCTAACTGATACCCGCCTGACAGATCGGCTGCTGTTGTGTTTACACGTGGACAGGTTTATCTGCACGACCTCATTGTTTACAGTTTAGCTAAAATGTCTTTTCACTGAAATGTACATTTGACCGTTGTTTCTTTCAATAATTAGTGCATTAATTGCAGCATTGAGCTCCAGAATGAAAATCTCATTCATCCCCCAAACCATAAGCCTTTATTATTATATAACCCTATAAGCTGCCAATAAAAACTATCATTATCTAAAGTAATAATATTATGTTATTGCTTCCTCTGCTAAAAGTTTTGATTTTGTTCATATTTGTCTGATGAAAGACAAACATGAATTGTGCTGAAAGCCAAAATATTAAATATCATAGATGTATATTTACTGAGTAATCCACTGTTTTGTAGAGGAGCGTCAAAATGATCATTTTTACCCGAGATTTGGAGCCAAATTACAGGAGGGGGAAATGACTTCAGAGAGATGGCAGCATCATTGTTATTTTTACACAGAGATTGGTAGCTCTGTTAGCAAATTCTGTTGACTTTAGCAAGCTTTGTTTCATTATGTGCCAGTAGTGACCATTCAGAAATAGGAAAAAACACTTTTTTTTGTGTGTGGTTTCTCAAAGTTTGCATACCTGCAACTCAAGAAGTGTTAAAGATATCTTAAGATCATTTTAGTCCGTGGTTGTTGTTAAAGTTTTCTTTTAGTATCTTCATTTTAAGGCCCTATGGTTCAGTTTTAGAGATATTGGGATCTAAATTCGGCTCCATGTGCAAATTGTTAAATTTGACCCATTTTTAATGTCACTTTGCATTCAGCTGATACTAACTGTATTTAAAGAGGCATTGCTGAAGACCAAATAATGTTGAAGCTAGAAATCTTGTTTCCTTCTATCAAAACTATTGCGTACCTGTCTGACAAAAATATTATTTTCCCAAAGTTTGCATGTCTGTAACTCAAGACGTATCAAATATATCCCAACATCCTTTTAGATTCCGGTCCTTAACAAACCTTTCTTTGAGTATCTTCATTTTTAAGGCCCTGTATGATTCAGTTCCAGAGATATTGTGATCTCAGTGTGGCTCCATGTCCAAATTGTTGGGTTTAACCCGTTTTCCGTGGTTGAAAACAAAATATAGGTTGCTTTGCATAGAGCTGATGCTTATCTTTAAAGAGCAAACAAATAATGTTAAAACTAGAATATATGTTTAGTAATAAATGGTGTGGTGTGATGTTAGGCAGCCCTCTTGATGTGGTTCAGTCCAGTCATGTTTTTGCCGTAGGCATCGGTCATATGACAGTATATCTAGAGCACTCAGTAGTCAGCTTTATAAACGTCTGTGCTACGGTTCGTGTTTACTCTTGAATATCCAGAGAAGTTAAGCCAAACATGTCCATGGCACGGAGGAATTCATGCACTCCTCGGGTGAGTGAGTAAAATTATGGAAAAAGTCATAGGGTTTACGGTTCATAAATTAGTAATTCAATTTGACAGCTTGTTTTAAACACAGCCTCAGATTTCACGGTTTAATTCCTCCTTTGTTCACTGGTTATTTGTTCATCATGTGGTTAGCATGTCATGTTT
The DNA here is from genome assembly GCA_021397915.2 of Tor tambroides. NCBI lineage: Eukaryota > Metazoa > Chordata > Actinopteri > Cypriniformes > Cyprinidae > Tor > Tor tambroides. Next base: position 7,171 of record JAFVLL020011865.1, read on the forward strand.
ATGACCTTCTCTGTAATGTATGATATTGAGCTTTGTTAAATGCAAGCTCACCGTGTTCATAAGTTGACGATGCATGTTGATCGCAGTTGCTGCATGGCATTTCTTCGTATTTGGGTTGAGCTGTTGTTCTCTGGAAGCTGGAGACATTCAATCACGTGAAAGACAGCTCTGCATCATCCAGATCAGAGTAAAACGTTGTGGTCCAGTAGAGGTTCATCTCCTCGGCTCTCTGCTGCGTAGTTCTTGATCGTACAGCAGGTCTCCTGAACTGAGCTGAGCTGAAGAGAGTTGTAAGGCATGTGATGTTGAGCTCCGGGGCTGTGGTGATCAGGTCGGTGTTGTGCTGAATGTCCCTCGCCGTTTTCTCAACAGAGATCGTTTGTTTGGAAAAGCACATGACTGTTCCTGAGCCTCATCCGGCTCCAGACCAAAACCTGATTCAACATCATCAGTCAAAGCCTTAAATATCAAAACACAAAAAATACTAGCAATGTGATTTTTTTTTTTTTTTTTTTTTTTGAGATACTATTATAGTTTTTCTTAATATTTTAATTGTTTTTTTTTTTTTTTTTTCCCATTTTCATTTTTTATTTTAATTTCAGTTAAAGGTTTAGTCATTTAGCCTAGTTCTGTGCTTTTGACATTTTTATTATATTTTTAAAGTCTAGCCTTTAGGGTAAACGTACCTATTAAGCTCACCAATATCTACATTGAGACATTTTTAGTGCACAAGATATTGGTTTCAGTACAAAAGGCTATGTTAAAATAAAATATTAATCTCTCACACAAAAATATTTGATTTTATTTTAAATGACAAAAGCATTTCAATTAAGATGTACATCATTAAATTCAAAAAGTCTGGCTGTGCTTAATGGGTACATTTTTGTGTTCTTTAAGCACACCTCCGTTCCCATTAAGCTCACATCATGTTTTATTAAAAATTCTTGCTTATTTTAAGGAAAAATTTTAAAGAATAATTGTAAAAATATATATATTTTGAAGGTACAAAGTCAATCACAAAAAAAAACTGAACACTAAAATCAAGCATTCAAGTCAATCAGTTCATAGTGAAGTGTCATCTAAGCACATTGCAGCATCTAGACTAGTCCACATTCAGCTAAGTAACACATTCAAAAATCAAATAAAACAAACCAATAAAACACTTAATTCATGGGGATGAACACAGGAACTAGCCTCATTATGAAACATCTTTTTAAATGGTTGTCAGCTTATCTATAGTCTCTTATGGCTGGAATACACTACACAATTTCTGCCCTGATTCTCCACAGATTTACAGTCTGGAGAAGCTGATGCTAGTTACCAAAGATCAGTCTGCAGATTTGAGTCGACAGAATCCACAGAAAATCGATTAACTTAACTTAAAGTGACAGCCATCAGTTAATATTTAAAGTCTGTTTATGAAGTATTTACAGACGTTCAATATGGAAGACCTTAAAGAGAGCACACTGAGCTTAATTGGAGCAGCAACAATTTTTAATACATTTCATGTAATATTTATTAAAATGACAGGATTTTTGCTAAATAAATAGTTTAGGTCATGTATTAAGTTCATACATATTTTAATACGAACAATTATTATTAAAGGAACACCACTTTTTTTGGAAATAGGCTCATTTTACAACTCCCCTAGAGTTAAACAGTTGAGTTTTACCGTTTTTTAATCCATTCAGCCGATCTCCGGGTCTGGTGGTAGCACTTTTAGCTTAGCTTAGCATAGATCGTTGAATCGGATTAGACCATTAGCATCTCACTCAAAAATGACCAAAGATTTTCGATAATTTAAAACTTGACCAGTGTTTTGAGCGTCTAGTGATGTCACATCCGGTCTTGTCTTCCTACAAATCTGGACCTGCTTTAGTTGCATATAGAGCGAATTGTTCTACTGAGGATGCCATCTCCACCCTGCTCCACCTCACACTGACACACTTGGAGAACAAGAACACCTACGCCAGGATCTTACTAATGGACTTCAGCTCAGCATTTAATACAATCTTGCCTCAACAACTGGTGGAAAAGTTGTTGCTGCTGGGTCTGGATTCAGGAGTGTGCTGGTGGATTATGAACTTTCTGACAGAGACGACAGACAGTCAGTCAGAGTTGGGAGTTTAACATCTAAAACAATAACACTGAGCACAGGTACACCACAAGGCTATGTTCTGAGTCCTTTATTGTTCACGCTGCTGACATATGACTTTACTGCCAGCAATCATGTCATCAAGTTCGCAGATGATACCACTGTTGTCGGCCTTATTACCAGCAATGATGAATCGGCATACAGGAGAGAGGTGGAGAAACTCACAGCCTGGTGCACAACCTGGCCCTCAGGAGATGGTCATAGACTTTAGGAGGGCTGGCCAACATCACCATCTCCCGCATAAACAGCTCTGAGGTGGAGAGGGTCCAAAGCACCAAGTTCCTGGGGATCCATCTGACAGAAAAGCTGACTTCCAGAGATAGCACCTCAGCTGTCATCAGGAAGGCCCAACAACACCTTCACTTTCTTTGCAGGCTGAAGAAGGTGGAACTTCCCATCCCAGCCACGACCCTGTTTTACAGAGGGACAGTAGAGAGCCTGCTGACCTGCTGTATCTCGTCCTGGTTCAGCAGCTGTAATTAAACATGATTGGTGTCTCACTGCCACAGCTACAGGACATCTACACAGAGCGCTGTGTGCGGAGAGCTGGCAGCATCCTGAACTGCACTGCACACATCCATTTACTGGACTGTTTTCATTGATGCAGTCAGGAAAAAGATACCGCAGCATAAAAACCAGAGCAACTCGGCTGTTGAATAGCTTTCTTCCCACAGCAATTAGACTGTTAAATCAGAGTTTGTGACTTTATTGTGGTTAATTCTTTTGAACACATTTAGAGCATTTTAAATAATTTTACTAGAATATTTATGTTTTAGTATTTCAAATAATTTAATTGAATTTGTGTATATATAAAATGCACTGAACTGTAAGCTGTGGACGTGTGAAACACGATCTCGTCTCTATGCGACACATAGAAATGACAAATAAAGTATCAAATCAGATTTTATATTACAGATAAATATATTTAATATGTAAACAACATTTTTCTTAAATATATACATGCATGCAATAAACACACAGTACACACACATTATGTAAACAAACTTTTAATTTGGATGCGATTAATCACAATTTATCGTTTGACAGCACTAGTTTTTATTAATATATATTTATTAATATTCAGTTTTAATTTGACTAATTTTAGGTTAAAGTAAAAATGAGAAATAAAGAAATACGCCTTTCTGTTTATGTGTGATACAATTATAATTTTTATTCATTATTTTTATTCATGTCTTAAGTTCAGGTTTTTTTTTTTTTTAAATGTCGTAAGTTTTATTAATTTTAATTTCACTTTGAAATGAAACGTTTTAAATGGAAAAAAAAGAAAAATGAAGAAAAAAAAAGTTTTTTTTTTAATGGCACTTTGCATTATTTATTTTTTATTTTATTTTTTGTTGTTGTTTAAGATGGGGATCATACATATAAAAACCCTGATTTCCAATACTACTGCATACTGTTGTTGTATAGAAGAGCATATTTGACAAGTAGAGCATTATGTTGAGTTGACATGCAGATGAAAACATTTACAGCTAATGATAATAACGTGTCAAAAGTTCTCAGTTCTCCGGCGAGAGTCGATCAGTGAGGTGAGGTAGTTTATCTGGAGTGTGTGACACACGCAGTCTGATGTGTGTGTGTGTGTGTGTGTGTGTGTGTGTCAGCTTCAGAGCGCTGTGATCAGCAGGATGAGTTCAGACGGAGGCGGGAGGCCTGTGAAGGTGGGCTCTCTGGTGGAGGTCATCGGGAAAGGGCAGCGTGGGACCGTGGCCTACATTGGCGCCACCCTGTTCGCCTCGGGGAAATGGGTGGGGGTCATCCTGGACGAACCCAAGGGGAAGAACGACGGCACGGTGCAGGGAAAACGCTACTTCACCTGCGAGGAGAATCATGGGATATTCGTCAGACAGTCTCAGGTAAGAATCTGACATGAAACACTCTTTTTCTGTACAACAACACTTAAGATGCTACAGGTTTAAAAAAACAAAAAAACAAAAAAACTAATAGATAGAATCATACTTCCCCAGTTTAATAATCACAGTACATTATGACAGTTGTTTTCTATTACAAGTTTTATGAAATGTTATTTAAATGTGTCCCTGGAGCACAAAAGCAGTCTTAAGTTGCTGGGGTATATTTGTAGCAATAGCCAACAATACATTGTATGGGTCAAAATTATCCATTTTTCTTTTATATCAAAAATCATTAGGACAGTAAATATCATGTTCCATGAAGATATTTAGTAAATTTCCTACTGTAAATATATCAAAACTTAATTTCTGATTAGTAATATGCATTGCTAAGAACTTCATTTGAACAACTTTAAAGGAGATTTTCTCAATATTTAGATTTTTTTGCACCCTCAGATTCCAGATTTTCCAATAGTTGTATCTCAGCCAAATATTGTCCTATCCTAACAAACCATACACCAATGGAAAGATTTCTGAATCTCAATTTAACAAAATTGATCCTTATGACTGATTTTGTGCTCCAGGGTCACAAATATGCAAAAGAGGCATTATATAATTACACATTGTCATTTGCATATGTTTCCAGGGTATAAATTTGTACACTAGATGATGTCAGGTTCAAAGTTCTTGTTTAATTTTGTTGAGATATTAAACTTAAAGGCTTTTCCAGGGGGGGTTCTGGATTTCTCTTTTCATCACTCCATAAATCAGAAAATACTGTCAACAGACAGTATTATTTTTAGGAATAAAATGTTATATGTAATCTAGTGTGAATAATATATCCAAAAACAAAAAAACCCTCAGTAGAATCCTTCAGAATATAGAGAGGAATGAACTCATTTAGAGAAAACTGACTTTAATCTAATAGATGAAGTGTAATGAAACCCTTAAATGCGTATTTTGGATGTTTTTTTGCCGTTAGTCTGAAGCAGAAATGTTGTAATGCCAAAATACACCAAAATTTCTAAACTGGCCAGTGCATGAAAAAGTGTTTTTATCTGTAGTGTCTGACTGTAAGGAGAGCGTCCATAAAGTCAAGAACACAACAACTCGAGCCCAAATGACTCGTGCAGAGAACCTGCCTCTGCCACCCAAACCTGTGCTGAAGCCAGCATGCACGAATATAAACCAGTCATGTGATGCAAACCTCTCTGTCCTGTGAGCGTCCTTACAGGGAGGAAGTCTTGTTTCACGCAGGAAACCCTGCTGACGGCATTCGTCGCCTGAATCCACACTGACAGACCCAGTCATGATCTCTTGGTTTCTTTCTTCAGATTCAGCTCATCGATGAAGGCGGCAGCTCTGCTACGTCTCCAGAAACACCTGACTCAGGTGTGGCCAAACTGCTCAAGAAAGGTGCGAGGTTCCTTCATGCCATCGTATTCACGCTGTGCAAGATGACGTGTGTTGTTCAACCAACCACATGATGCTTTATTTGTCTCTCAATTCAATATTACAGAAGTCCAGGAGACGCCAAAAGCTGTTAAGCAGGTATGCACCAGTGTTATTAGACTAATGTTTTATACTCCTATTATAGGTTTTATTCATATTTGAATTTGCTTTTATTTTTATTTTTTATTTTTTTACTTTTTGTTTCCATTTTATTTAAATTTCTAGTAAATTTGTTTTGTGCTTTTATGATTTTATTTATTTGTTAATTAATTTAAATATTATTATTTAGGTTTTATTTATTTATTTATTATTTGTTGTTTTATTATTTAGCAGAAATGTTGCCTTTGCAAAAATTAATTAAAATACATTTTTGTCTAATGTTTGTATTTTTATTTAAGCTTTATTTTAATTATCAAAAAAAAAGAAAAAGAAAAGATTTTAGAGGTAGCCTTCCAAAGAAGATATCAGATATGAGAAATATTAGCTGCAAAAAAAAAAAAAAAAAAAAAAAAAAAAAAAATATATATATATATATATATATATATATATATATATGGCCAAGAATATTTTTTGAAATGTGATAAAATGAAAATAAGGAATCTTAAAATGTTCAAATATATATATATATATATTATTAAATATTATATTATATTTAAGATGGAAGTGAATGTTTTTTATGTGTGTGTTTGGCTGTTTTTGCTAACATGATGAAAAGACTCCATCAGCAAGGAAGGTAGATCAGTACTCTGTGGGTTCAGTTCATGTGTCCGAACACAGCATTGCACATTATGTTTACATTCACTCTTTATTTTACGAGTTGTTGGCTGTGTTTTGTTTTGGTGGTGTTCACTTCTGTGGTGTAAAATAGCAGTTTCCATCCCAGCATCTGAAACACCCACGCACCGAAAGCTTGCATGATCTCACGCGGATCGAATCATCTTTCCCTGTCACCACTGTCAGAAACCATGCTGACTGACTGATGATAAAGATCTTAACCATTCAGATGTTCTGAATCTCACACGTCTGCGGCGTCACAGAGCAGAGCAGCGTCCTTCAGATGAGTTCAGCATGAGGAAAACACTTGTGATGCAGCGGGAAGGATTGGGCGTGTAGATTAAATCAAGGTTTATCTAATAATAATCTACTTGCTCCAAACTTGGGTCAGTATTAGGATTACAAAATATGAAGGTTTTAATTTTAGATTTACATTTAGTCATTTAGCAGACGCTTTTATCCAAAGCCACTTACAAATGAGGACAACAGAAGCAATCAAAACCAACAGAAGAGCAATGATATGCAAGTGCTGAGATACGTCTCAGTTAGCTTAACGCAGTACACTAGCAAGGGTTTTGTTTTGTAATAAATAAAAATAAAAAAAATAGATAAATAGAGAATAAATAGATAAAAAATAGAGAACATTAGTGTTAGAAGGTCTCTTTTTTTTTTCTTTTTTTTTTTTTTTACAAAGAAAAGTCGAGAGAATAGAAAACAAAAAGTGAGAATGTTAGTGTTAGAGGCTCTGTTTTTTAGAGTGTTAAATGATCAAGTGTTTTTTTTTTTTAATAAATAGAAAAGTAGATAGAATAGAAATAGAGAGTGCTAGTGTTAGAGGGTCAAGTAGAGATGAAAGGGATGTGTTTATAGATTATAGTTTCATTGTTCAACATTGTTTAAAATGAAATGGAGCATCATAACTCAAATAAAAAACTTAGATCAAGAAATCCTGGAGCTCTGAAATACAACATTTAATTATTACTGGAGCAGCAGTGGTTGTGTTTTCTTCAGACACAGGAGCCATTGTTTCAATATATATTTTAAAATCTTTAATATCATGATATTCACAATAGTGCATAGTTATATCATCAGCAGAATCATTGCACACACAGTGTTTAGTGAATAATCAAAATACCTCCCGGCATCAGCCAAAGTTCCTCATGTTGAAGTTCATATCTGTGACCTTTTCATGAAAACCCGTTTCTGCCACAGAATACAACAAGAACAGAATTGTGAGTTTATGTCTTGCAATTCTGTTTCTAACTCACAATTCTGAATTTATATCTTGCAAGTCTGTTTAGATCTCATAATGCTGTGAGGGGAAAAAAAAGTCAGATTTGTAAGAAACTCTGAATTGCGAGAAAAAATAATTCTTTTTTTTTTTTTTTAATCTCATGGCAGAAATGAGTTTCCATACTTTTGTGGTTGTGGGATCATATTCATTTCCTGATGCTGTTTTGCTGTTTTTTTTTTTTAATGGAAACCATTCATTTGCTGCAGATCCTCGGTGTTTGTTCCTCCATCCGTTCATGCAGTGTTTCTCTTTCTCTGTTGAAATCTCTTTCCTGCTGGTTTTCTCTTTGCAATCCCCTCAACTGTTCCCTCTTCTCTCTGTGTGTGTTTTGTGCTTCTCCCTCAGCCTCCTATGCGCCGTAGTACCAAGGTGAGCCTGCACACCGCAGCAAAGCATTCTGGGAAATGTCTGGGCCAATGTAGGGCTGTGTTCGGAGTGGAATACTATTTTTACTGTTTGAGATTCACATTGGAGGTCACAAAATGAACCATGCAACTAATGCAGCACAGTATCGTCTGGAACGTTTTTCACATGTAAATGAGGCTTGTGACTGGACATTATCTGCTGAGATGATTTTCCATCTTTTCTGATGGTTTGTTTAGGAACATGTGCTAGTATTCCCATCCGAACTCAGCTTCGCTCTCATTTATCTGCTTTATTCTCACTTTGACTGCACTGAAGTGTTCTCATTAGCATTAATTCATTTATATCAGTAATATTATCAGTTATTGAGTGAGAACACAACTTCAGCGGAATAATGAGCTGCTTTATAGTTGAATCGCATCTGTTTCATAATTGACCAATTTTGCATCGTTGACACTGTTATTGAACTGAATTGAAACCGCATTGAATCTGAATCGATCTATATAATGATGCTGTTGATTTCTGTAGAGCAGCTGGAAGTGAATTAGTTTCATAATTGATGAATTTTGCAGCATTATTTTCCTGTTTATCTCTGTGAATCTGCATGACTAGATGATTAGATCACCTGAGGTCACCTGGTGTTTTAATGGTAACGAGCGTTTGTGTAATGTTACGTGTTGGTCTCTGTATGGAGGCAGGTGTGTGATGTTGTTTATTGTGCGTAACAGTGGCTCACACCCGGCCGTCTGTCCAGCTGCAGCTCCCTCCCCTCTCTCATCATGGTACGTCCCAGATCTCAAACCCTCTCTGAGCGGGAACCACTGCTTCTGGAGACCCTCACCATTCATCACAGCATCGCTGCTGGCCCGCTTTACAGCTGCACTCAGTACAGGTCTTCAGTAATAAAAGCCCTCTCCATCCATACAGAAGATCAGGAGGAGAGTGTTTCTTCATCAGGTTTGTAGAAATGTGTCTCAGCAATGGATGCTCTGCAGTGAATGGATGCCATCAGAATGAGAGTCCAAACAGCTGATAAAAACATCACAATAATCCACAAGTAAACCACACCACTATCAGCTGTTTGGACTCTCATTCTGACGGCACCCATTCACTGCAGAGCATCCATTGCTGAGACAGTGATGTAGTGGCACATTTCTACAAACCTGATGAAGAAACAAACTCATCCTGATCTTCTGTATGGATGGAGGGGGCTTTAATTACTGAACACACTGGATCTGTTTACACCTGTACTGAGTATACAGTAAATGCAGGTGTGAACTGGGCTGGTGACGTTACAGAACGGTCACTGAAGCACATGTTGTCAGGGGTCTGGTGAGCACTGTGTGTGTGCTGGGGTCAGAGGTCACAGGTCAGGCAGGACACGTGATCGAGCTCGTCATCTGTTTGTGAATAACTGCATCTGTTTGTCCACAGGCGACGGGTCGTCCCTCTGTCGGAGGGTCAGGGCTTGCAGAGTCTGTGTTAGCAGAGAATGAGTCCACAGCGCCTTCCCAGATTGCACTGGGAGCTCCGGTCGTACCCCAGCCCAGCGGCACACCCAGCGCCCCTCCTCCTGCCACCCCCAGCAAGGTCAGCGACCTTTGACCTTCATTACACGGCACTCTCCCTCTGCATTAGATGTCATATTACACAGAACCACAGCATGATCTATGCACTTCTGCTACAGATACAGTGATGTGCGATTACAATTAAAGGTTTATGCTTCTGTCTCAGTAAAGGTTGTGTGATGCCTCTGTCATAGCAGATGTAAATGACTCTGTGTGTGTCTGTAGGAGGAGGAGAGTCTCCGAGCTCAGGTCAAGGATCTGGAGGAGAAGCTGGAGACGCTGCGGATGAAGCGCTCGGAGGATAAAGCCAAACTGAAGGAGATGGAGAAGCACAAGATCCAGCTGGAGCAGCTGCAGGAGTGGAAGAGCAAGATGCAGGAGCAGCAGAACGATCTGCAGAAGCAGCTCAAAGAGGCCAAGAAGGTGCTGGAGACAGAGCACACCCAGATCAGTCACAGAGCCAATCAGGCCGTGAAAATATAGTTCACAGGATAATGCAGAATGGCACTCAATTTAACCAATTCTGGACACACACACAAAAAAAAGAATAGAACAGACAGTGTCTGAAAAAAATCATAGTTAATAGCTTTGTAAGTTAAAGTTTTATGAATTCAGTTGATTAGACATGCTTTGTGATTTATTAAGATGTAATTAAAACATAGCAAAAGAATTTGGAAAGAATAAAATGCATTTGATAGGGCCCTAAATGTAATTTTTGTTAAACTTTTAATAAATTGTTGTTCAGTCATATAGGTTGCATGATTTTAATTAATTAGACATCATTTTTGATTGATAACATTTAATTTAAGCATTAAAACAGGATCCAGAAAAACTGAATAAAAACTATTTGGAAAAAAAAAAAAATGGATTTTGGCAAAAAATAATACTGACTTCATAGGACCCTGAAAATGTAATTTTTGTTAGGCTTTTAATAAATTGTGTTGTCAATTAATTAAACATCCATTTTTATTACTAAAATTTTATTTAGTTATTAAAACAGAATCTAGAAAAATTTAAACAGATTTCATTGGGCCTTAATTTAATTTTTGATAAACGTTTAATTGTGGTTAAATTGTATACTTGTCATGATTTCAGTTAATTAGGCATGCTTTTTAATTATTAAAGCATTTAAAAACAGTTTATTAAAAAGTTTAACATATATATATATATATGTTAAACTTTTTAATAAACTGTTTTTAAATGTATTTAAATGTGATTTCGGTTAATTAGATGTTTGGTTTGCAAAAATTTTATTTAACCATTAAAACGGGATCCAGAAAAATTAAAATGGAAAAAAATGAATTTGAGGAGAAATAAAACAGATGTGGAAAAAAAAATAAAAACAGATTTTATGGAGAGAGATTATCTCAAAGAGATGCTTTACTGTTAAGTTTAGCCTCAAGTGCAGGTTTGATAATTAAATACTAGATATTGCTCTCATTAATAGCTTTGATATTAATTAGCTAATTTTTCAGTAGCCTGTGGTGTAGCTGAGCACAAACAAGTTTGGCTGTTTTAACTGCTTTAACATGTGAGAATGATGTGAGTGTGGTTCAGAGTGATTCAGCTGTTTGAAGCTAAACTGACCCGATCAAACCCCGAGCTCCTCTGTGTCCGAGCGCAGGAGGCCCGCGAGGCTCTGGAGGCCAAAGACCGGTACATGGAGGAGATGGCCGACACGGCGGACGCCATCGAGATGGCCACGCTGGACAAAGAGATGGCGGAGGAGCGGGCGGAGTCCCTGCAGCAGGAGGTGGAGGCTCTGAAGGAGAAGGTGGAGGAGCTGACCATGGACCTGGAGATCCTGAAGCACGAGATCGAGGAGAAGGGCTCAGACGGAGCGGCGTCCAGCTACCACGTCAAGCAGCTGGAGGAGCAGAACGGCCGTCTGAAGGAGGCTCTGGTCAGGTAAAACACGGCCCATCACCATCATTGATTCATATCACTCCATATCGGTCATTATCACCATAAACGGCAAATCCAACTTTAACATTGTCGTAAAAATTCTATCATAGTCTATTGTTACTAGTGCTGCATCCAAAATAAACATTTTTGTTTACATAATAGATGTGTACTGTTTATTTATTATGTGTGTATATAAATACTCACATTTATTTTGAAAATATTTACATGTATATATTTATATTCATATAATTTATATTTAATATATAAACGTAACATATTTTTCTGAAATATATACATGCATGTGTGTGTATTTGATAGTAATAGCAGCTTGAGTTAGGACGCAGATGCAAATTGTATTTTTTCATTATCAAAATCAGTAACATCTGTGTGTGTGTTCAGCACACAGTGTTTCTCCTGCATGTTCCTGAGATGTGCTCAGCGTCTTCACCTGTGTGTGTGTGTGTGTGTGTGTGTGTGTGTGTGTGTGTGTGTTCAGGATGAGGGATCTGTCGTCGTCGGAGAAGCAGGAGCACGTGAAGCTCCAGAAACAGATGGAGAAGAAGAACTCTGAGCTGGAGACTCTGAGAGCGCAGAAGGAGAAGCTGCAGGAGGAGATGAAGCAGGCTGAAGCCACGATAGACGAGCTCAAGGAGCAGGTTAGTTCGAGAAACACCTGTTCAGCTTCACACGAGTAGAGCTGGGTATCAAGATTATTCCATGATTTGATTCACAAGCTTGCAATTCAGTAGGATTTCAGTCTTGATTCAATTCAGTTCGATTCATTTGAATATATAGGCAATCAGGTACATACGTTTCAATTGTTTTCAAGGAATAAAGGTCTCACTACTGAAGCAATACAATAAACCGTCAGTTGGTACATTACTAATATGTGACTCTGGAGCACAAAAGCAGTCTTAAGTTGCTGGGGTATATTTGTAGCAATAGCCACCAATACATTGTATGGGTCAAAATTATTGATTTTTCTTTTATGCCAAAAATCATTAGGATATTAAGATCATGTTTCTTGAAGATATTTTGTACATTTCCTACCATAAATATATCAAAACTTCATTTTTGATTAGTAATATGCATTGCTAAGAACTTCATTTGGACAGCTTTAAATGAGATTTTCTCAATATTTGGGTTTTTTTTTTTTTTTTTTTGCACCCTCAGATTCCAGATTTTCAAATAGGATATGACAATATTTGGCTGAGATACAACTAACAAACCATACATCAATGGAAAGATTATTTATTCAGCTCTCAAAAAAATTGACCCTCATGACTGGTTTTGTGGTCCAGGGTCATATATTACTAACATTGAAGTGATTTGTAAACAAACATTTAAATTGCATACAAGGCTGTTTTATGATAAAAATGTATTATATGATACAAATTTATTATAATAACTTCAAGTTTATGGTCCACTATCGAGTTTATGGTCATTAAATGTAAATGTGACGTTACGTTATTGATCTCAGTGTGTTTTATTGACATCTTTCTGTGGTTAAATCAATGGTTGATAGATTACATGATTGATTTCAGTGAGTTGTTCTGTTTCTTCTGATGTTTATTTGGTGCTGCAACTAGTAGTAAACAGGAAAAGATGATCGCTTTATTGCAGTAATCTGTCAGCCACAAAAACATCATTCATTGATTGAATTTGGTGATAAAATGGATAGAATTTGAAAGCTCAGGATTTGTTTTGTATGAACAGTATGAGATATTGTGTGTGTTTTCAGGTGGACGCGGCTTTAGGAGCTGAGGAGATGGTGGAGACGCTGACGGAGAGAAACTTAGACCTGGAAGAGAAAGTGCGGGAACTCAGAGAGACCGTCAGTGACCTGGTGAGACGCTCGTTACGTTCAGCCTTTTACTCATCAGGGTTAATTATGGTGCACTATAAAGTCTTTGGGCCTGAATTATGGTGGGCGAGCTCAGATCGTGATCTTGGTTCTCTGACGCGTCGCTCAGGAAGCGATAAACGAGATGAACGACGAGCTGCAGGAGAACTCGCGCGAGACGGAGCTGGAGCTGCGTGAGCAGCTGGATCTGGCCGGCGCTCGGGTTCGAGAGGCTCAGAAGAGAGTGGAGGCGGCGCAGGAGATGGTGGCCGACTATCAGCAGACCATCAGCAAATACAGAGAGCTCACCACGCACCTGCAGGTCAGATCTGTTCTTATGGAAGCCCATTTCTGCCACTGAGTATATAAAAAAAAAAAAAAAAATGCAATTGCATGTTTTTATCTCACAATTCTGCCTTTTTTCTCGCAATTGTGAGTTTACATCTCCCCTTTCTGACTTTTTTCTCATGATTGTGAAATATAAACGCGCAATTACGAGTTATAAAGTCAAAATAGCAGGATATAAACTTGCACTTCCGACTTTTTTCTTGCAATCCTTAGACTGTCCAGCTTTTAATGTATGTAGAAAACTCTTTTATGAAGTGAACTCACTTAAAGAGTTTAGTATAATTTTGCCAGAAAAAGTTTTAGAATTTTTATCATGTGTTAATGTAAAAACTCTTGTGCAATATAGCTTGTGTTTGTTGGTTTGCTGGTTTTAATTGTATTTGTTTTACTTGTATTTTTTAAATTGTTTTTGCTATGAAAATAGCCTAAGATGCTGAGATGGCATTAAATACATATATACTGCTATGTAAACTCACAATTGCGAGTTATAAAGTCCAATGAGGGGTAAATAAGACCAGTATGTTCTCAGAATTGTGAGTTTATATCTCACAATTATGATTTGTTTTGTAATAGCATGTTATAAAGTCAGAATTGAGGTTATCTTGTAATTCTGACTTTCGTCAATTCTGAGAAAAAAGTCAGAATTATGACATTAAAAAGTAGCAATTACCTTTCTTATTTATTATTTTTTTATTATTATTCAGTGGCAGAAACGAGCTTTCATATGTTCTTTCTAGTGATGCACAGAAATTATGATTCTCGGCCAAAAAATAAACAATTTGGACCAACTGAGCTGAAAAACCAAACTAGGAATGACCTTATAATCTAATTTTATCATTTGTGATTAATATAAAGTGACCACAATAAAATCTTTTATCTTTTAGCTCAAGTGAGCATTGGCTTCAGCCATTTTTGAAATAGTATTTTTTTTTTTTATATTTTTAAACAAAATTATTTATTTTTATGTAATATTTTCACAACATTTTCTGTATTTTTATTCAAGTCTAATTTAGAAATGAATTCAGATTTTGCCCCAGATTTTCTACATTTCTGTGCATCCCTCATTTTTCTGTATGCCACCGTTGTAAAGCTGATGTTTTCTCCGCTGCATGAACAGGAAGTGAACCGAGAGCTGACCAATCAGCAGAGCAGCTCAGCCGAGCAGCTGCAGCAGCCCACCGCTGAACTCTTCGACTTCAAGATCAAGTTTGCTGAGACCAAAGCTTACGCCAAGGTACGGTCAGCCCTCATTTCAGCCGAGCCTCGAAGCACACCGAGAACGAGCGCTACAGCTGTGTGTGTGTGTGTGTGTGTGTGTGTGTGTGTGTGTGCGCAGGCCATCGAGATGGAGCTCCGCAAGATGGAGGTGAATCAGGCGAACCGTCAGGTGTCTCTGCTGACGTCCTTCATGCCCGAGTCCTTCCTGAGACACGGAGGAGACCACGACTGCATCCTCGTGCTGCTGCTCATCCCCAGACTCATCTGCAAGGTTCCTGTCTGACGCTGGTTACCGCCTGCAGAGGCTTTAGCACCGTTATTACACTCATGGCTTTCAACATTTAAGATCATTTACTGCATCTTGCTTACAGCAGCTTTAATCTTAGTATCGACTGTCGAAAACATCTTTGTTCATTGAAATACAGCTGAAATAAGATAACATTTAAATATTAGATGAAACAAGTTCAAGGTGAAGCTCTTAATAAACAATTTAACTGAATTAAAACTAACAAGGAAATCAAAATAAATTAAAACTTAAATAGTAATATTTAAATATGCACTAAAATTTATAATTGGAAATAAATATAAATTTGAATTGGAAAAAAAAAAAAAAAACTAAAACTGAAATAAAAATAAATTAACCTAATAAATTAAACTATATTAACCTATATAAATTAACCTATATGACTGCACAAAAGCAGTCTTCAGTAGCACAGGTATATTTGTAGCAATAACCAAAAATACATTGTATGGGTCAAAATTATCCATTTTTCTTTTATGCCAAAAATCATTAGGATATTAAGATCATGCTCCATGAAGATATTTAGTAAATTTCCTACTGTAAATATATCACAACTTAATTTTTGATTAGTAATATGGATTGCTAAGAACTTCATTTGAACAACTTTAAAGGAGATTTTCTCAATATTTAGATTTTTTTTTGCTCCCTCGGATTCCAGATTTTCAAATAGTTGTATCTCAGCCAAATATTGTCCGATCCTAACAATTTAATTGTATAAATTTCAATTAAAAAAAAATTACCCTTATGACTGGTTTTGTGGTCCAGGGTCACAAATTGTAAATTAAAATATGCACTAAAATTACGACTAATTACTAAGCTAAAATGGAAATAAAAATAAATTATACCTAAAAAGTAATATTTAAATAATAATAATGATAAAAGCACACGGCAAAATTACTAAAAAATAAGGGAATATATTTAAAATAAACTGAAAATATTCAAATAAACGCTAATTCAAAATATGAATAACTATATATGCTGTAAAAAATACTAAAATAATGCAGATTGGCAGAAACAAGCTCCTTAAAATGTTTAAAGTGCTTGAATTTAGCTCTGAAATACCTGGAAAAGTGCCTGAAAATAAAAAAGGAGTATGTGTATGTGGTAATATATACAAATATAAATGTATATACAATATATTATAATATATAAATTGTATTCTGTGAGTAGAGTTGCACACAAGAATCAACAAAATATGGCTTTTGCACCACCTTTGTCTAAAGAAAGACGTAAACACATGTATTATTAAGCAGCTATTACAGTGACCTGATTTCTGATGACTTCTAAAAGACCATTCATGATCATTTGATCACGCTGCTGATGTAAGATGCACCAGGCGTCCTCTGCGTTGGTAGGAACAGCTGTAAATGACGAGCTATTCTTTACTCTGGTGGTAGTGATGGTGTGTGATGCTGTCGCAGGCGGAGCTGATCAGCAGGCAGGCGCAGGAGAAGTTCGATCTGAGCGGAGGCTCTCCGGAGCGCGCTGGACTGCGAGGAGCCGCTGGAGAGCAGCTGAGCTTCGCGTCCGGTCTGGTTTATTCCCTGACGCTGCTGCAGGCCACGCTGCACAGATACGAGCTGTAGGTGTCCATCATTACTCCTGCGCTCCACAGATCAGACAACTCACTACAGCGCTGTTCTGGAGCAGAACAGCACTGTATATACACACACACACACATGTATTTTGGTGTGTAAATATGCATGGTTTTCAGCCCTCTCTCTCAGTGAATGATGTTTTCAGACGTGAGGTGAGGTGTGTGTGTGTGTGTGGTGCTGCAGTAATGTGTGTGTGATTGTCTCAGAGCTCTGGCTCAGTGTGATGTGGAGGTGTATAAGCGCATGGGCACGCTGTACTCGGAGATGAGCGTTCACGAGCGATCGCTGGACTTCCTCATCGATCTGCTGCATAAAGACCAGCTGGACGAGACGGTGCAGGTGGAGCCACTCACCAAAGCCATCAAATACTACCAGGTGTGCGCACACACACACACACACACACACACACACACACCTCTGGGCATCAGATCTCTGTAGCGTGTCAGTGATGTGATGTGTGTGAATGCTGATCGTTGCAGCAACTGTACAGCGTTCATCTGTCGGATCAGCCCGAGGACTGCACCGTCCAGCTGGCGGACCACATCAAGGTACAGCGCTCCAGTCATCAGAGACCACTGAACACCACACACGTCTCGTCTGATTCGGACTGCTTTTTTTATTTGAAAGTAGCTTTTTAATTTTTTATTTTCAGTTTTCATTTTGAGTTTAGTGAATTTTTAGTCTTCTTGTTTGAAAGGTTTTTTTTTTTTTTGGATTGTAAAGTATTTTCTTTTATTTTAGTTAACTTTATTTTTTTCAAGTAACATTTATTTTTTTCCTTAAATTTTAATTTTAGTTTTCATTCAGTACTTTAATGTAAAGATATTTCAGTTAGTTTCCAAGGCAGCACTTCTCATTCTTCATCTAATATTTTACTTTTTTTTTTACTATAACTTCAGTTATCAAAACTGGTTTTAATGGTTTCAGTGAATGAAAATAAGGAGTCCCTCTGTCTTTGTGCTGTTTTCTGAATAATGTCTGAATAATGCAGTAACACACGACTGATCTGTGACCTGCAGTTCACCCAGAGCGCTCTGGACTGCATGGGGTCAGAGGTCGGCCGTCTGCGGGCCTTCCTGCAGCCGGGACAGGAAGGGGCGGAGCTCTCTGTGCTGCTGAAGGACCTGGACACTTCCTGTGGAGACATTGGTCAGTTCTGTAAGAAGATTCGCAGGAGGATGCCAGGAACAGACGCTCCGGGGATTCCTGCAGCGCTCAGCTTCACTCCTCAGGTGCTCACATCTGATAACACACACACACACACACACACACACACGCTCACTCACTCACTCTCACACACACACTCACTCTCTCTCTCTCTCTCTCTCTCACACACACACACACACGCTCACTCACTCTCACACACTCTCTCTCTCTCTCTCTCTCTCACACACACACACACACACACGCTCACTCACTCTCACACACACACTCTCTCTCACACACACACACACTCACTCGCACTCTCACTGACAGGATGACAGTCACAGCGTGCAGTGCTCCGCACAGAAATGTTCAAAGCAGAAAGGAAATAGATATAGATGCGTAATGTATAATATCTGTGCAATACTTTGAGCCTTTTCTTTTAACAGTTTGAAACCTCAGTTACTGTGCGCTCTTGGAGAGAGTTTCATTGTTTTGACTGTCATAACCGAACATGACACGGTTTGAATGGAGGATGACAGACAGCTGCAGTGAAGAGAAGTTTACGTGAACTTGACTTAAATATTCATCTGTACCTCACATTACATTATGGAACAGCTTCGGAACACTTGAAATATAGTGCACTTAAACTTTATGGTGCTTTTTATGTTTTCATGGGGCTTAACAATAACACCAAATACAATACGCACAATATCGGATTTGGATCGGTCTTGTCTGACCGATACCCGATCCACAGAAAATGCCAGTATCGGAGCCGATACGGATACTGAGTATCGGATCGATGCTTCCATATTATTGATATACCTTTTGTAGTTTTTGTTAATGATGTGACTTAGATTTTATAGTTAATATTAATGCCATTTTAATTGTGAGTTTTTGTAATTTTGTGTTTGGTGATTTGTCATTATCTCTGGTTGTGTTTTGATATTATGTGTGTGTTGATATGTATGTTATGTGTGTGTGTGTGTGTGTGTGTTTAGGTGGGCGAGGCGCTGGCGGACTGCAGGAAGCAGCTGACGCGTGTGGTGGCGGTTCTGCAGGAAGTAGCAGCGGCAGGAGCTCAGATGATCGCTCCTCTGGCCGAGACAGAGGGACTGTCGCCGCTGAAGATAGAGGACGTGATGTTCAAAGCAGTGGATCAGGTACACACACACACACACAGAGAGCGAAAGACACACACACACACACACACACACACACACTCTCTGGATGCTCTCAGTCACTAACAGCACGTGTGTGTGATTGCAGGTGTATGGCGCTCATGGACTGAATGCGTTCGAGTGTCTGCGTCAGTCCTGCGCCGCGGTCATCGCCACCATGAACAAGATGGCCACCGCCATGCAGGAGGGAGAGTATGACGCGGAGCGGCCGCAGCGTCCGGTACACACACACACACACACACACACACACGCACACTCTGACGGTAACGCTCGCTCAATCCCATGATGCCACTGCTCTGTCTGATGCGCTGTGTGTGGTCTGTGCAGCGTCCGCCGGTGGAGATCCGCGCCGCTGCTGTCAGAGCCGAGATGACCGACGCCGAGGGTCTGGGAAACAAGCTGGAGGACCGAGAGACGGTCATCAAAGAGCTGAAGAAATCCCTCAAGATCAAGGTCAGATCGCTGGAAACCCATCGCGTCCAACTTTATATGACATGTTATAAACATGCATGTACAGAGGGTAATATGTGACCCTGGAGCACAAAAGCAGTCTTCAGTAGCACAGGTATATTTGTAGCAATAGCCAACAATACATTGTATGAGTCAAAATTATCCATTTTTCTTTTATGCCAAAAATCATTAGGATATTAAGATCATGTTCCATGAAGATATTTAGTAAATTTCCTACCATAAATATATCAAAACTTCATTTTTGATTAGTAATATGCATTGCTAAGAACTTCATTTGAACAACTTTAAAGGAGATTTTCTCAATATTTAGATTTTTTTGCACCCTCAGATTCCAGATTTTCAAATAGTTGCATCTCAGCCAAATATTGTCCTATCCTAACAAACCATACATCAATGGAAAGATTATTTATTCAGCTTTCAATTAAAAAAAAGACCCTTATGACTGGTTTTGTGGTCCAGGGTCACACATACATACTGAAATCTGTATGTGATCAATCTCCCAGGGTGAGGAGCTGAGCGAGGCGAATGTTCGTCTGAGTTTACTGGAGAAGAAGCTGGACACGTCGACGAGAGACGCAGACGAGCGAGTGGAGAAGATCCAGACCAAACTAGACGAGGCTCTGACTCTGCTGAAGAAGAAAGAGAAGTACGAGTCTCTCCGCTGATATCAGATGAGCCCGGCGAGAAACGGTCCTTATTTAAAGCGTTTAATGAGTGCTGTTCTCTGTCTGCAGGGAGTTTGAGGAGACGATGGATGCGCTGCAGGCCGACATCGATCAGCTGGAGTCAGAGAAGGCGGAGCTAAAGCAGAGGATCAGCAACCAATCACGAGCCCCCGAAGGTTTACGTGGACCGCAAGCATCTGGAATCGCATCGATCGTCACGGGAACCGCTGCTGGTACACACACACACACACACACACACACACACACACTTGTTCTGCTATCCTTGTGGGGACTCTCATAGGCATAATGTTGTTCTGCTGTACAGACCGTATTTTCTATCGTCCTACACCAACCCTACACCTAAACCTACCCCTTACAGGAAAATTTTCTGCATTTTTACATTTTCAAAAAACTTCATTCTGTGTGATTTATGAGCTTGTTTACCCGTGGAGACCTCAATTTAGGTCCCCACCGTGACACAAGTCCCCATGAGGCTGTGTGTATTCAGGTTTAAGTCCCCACCAGGATATAAAAAACAAGTACACACACACACACACTCTCACACACACACATACACATACACACACACACACACACACACACACACACACACACACTCACACACACTCACACTCACACACACACACACACTCACTCACACACACACAACAGGGTTACTATAGATAACTAAAATTAGAAAAACATTTTTGCTACTTGAAAAAAAATAAACATTAACTGCGATCAGCTAATTGTCAAAACTAAATTAACTTAAATTAATAATTAAAAATAACTATGTAATAACTACATAATTAAACTATGTAGACATAAACCCAACAAAGTACTAAAACTTGAACTACATTTAAAATGAAAATAGAAAATATATAATTAAAATCTAATTTAATATTGTAAAAAAACTATGATAGTATAACAATTATACTAAAAGAAAAAATGATATTATTATAGTTAAGTAAAACTATGATCATTAATATATTTCTACATCATCTGAAAGCTGAATAAATAATCTTTCCATTGATGTATGGTTTGTTAGGATAGGACAATATTTGAAAATCTGGAATCTGAGGGTGCAAAAAAATCTAAATATTGAGAAAATCTCCTTTAAAGTTGTTCAAATGAAGTTCTTAGCAATGCATATTACTAATCAAAAATTAAGTTTTGATATATTTACGGTAGGAAATTTACTAAATATCTTCATGGAGCATGATCTTAATATCCTAATGATTTTTGTCATAAAAGAAAAATGGATAATTTTGACCCATACAATGTATTTTTGGCTATTGCTACAAATATACCTGTGCTACTTAAGACTTAAGTTTTGTGCTCCAGGGTCACATATTAGGGATGCACGATATTATTGTACCGATATCGGAATTGGGCAATAATGGCTTAAAATATCAATATTGGTTAAAAGTCAGAAGCTATAGCTTACATGAATAAAAAAAATCACAGACATGACACTTGTAAATTAAATAATTTTATATATACAGATTTACTCATTACTATTATGTTTTTTTTGTTTTTTTTAAACAAATTATGAGCTCTAAAAGATTTTCAGAATTTTTACAACTCTTTTGCCTTAGACCATCTACAAATGTTAAATCTTCAAGTAATATTTTAAGGTTATCACTGCATCTTTCTGAAAAAAAAAAAAAATGCAGTGATTGAGATTAATTGAAATGAGTAGAAAAATATCGGATATCGGCAATATATATTATGTCATCTACATGACTAAAACTGTAACTAAAATGAAACTGAAACAGTAAATCTAAAAGAAATGTGTGTGTGTTCAGGAGGAATGGCGGCGGGCGTGAGCGGCGTCTCAGGTGTGCTTCAGGTGGTGGACTCTCCTCTCCTCAAACAGCAGATCGACGTGCAGCGACTCGCCATCAAGCAGCTGAAGAGTGAGAACTACAGACTGAAGGTCCGTGTGAGCCGACACACACACTCTCACTCACACACACACACACACACACACTCTCACGCTCTGTGACCTCTGACCCCGGCAGGCTGAGAAGATGCGAGCGCAGCTGTCGTCTCTGCCGCCGCTGCAGCCGGCGAACATGACTGCGGTGATGAAGGAGGCTCCGGCCGGATCTCTGTACCGCAGGACTGACCTGCTGCTCAACAACCTGCTAGAGATGAGCGCCGGCCTGAGAGTCGTCGACATCAGCGGAAAAACCTCAGGTTAGAGAGCTGCCACTGCCATCACATCACCTGCTTTTGTTTTTTTTTTTTCCCTTTTTGGAATAAGATATTAAAAACAAACAAACAAGCAAAAAGAAACTTTCTCAAAAAGATCATTTCTTTCTCCTTAAAAAAAAAAAAAACATTTTGTTATGGAAGCCCATTTCCACCACGTAAGAAAAAAATTAATGCCTTAAAAAAATCGAGATTGACATAAGACATAATTATGAGAGAAAAAGTCAAAATTATGACTTTAAAAGTCTCAAAGTCTCATTATTATGAGACTTTTAAAGTCACAATTTCAATTTAGTGTCATAATTTCGACTTATTTTGTAAAAATGTCTTGTCATAATTTAGACTGTCAAAATTTCAATTTAGTAAGTCATAATTTTGATTTTTTTTTTTTATCTTACTTACGACTTAGTAAGTCATAATTTGTGGCCCGTGCTGGCAAAAGGAGTCAGAATGTGCACGGGCTAATTTTAAGCTACAGGCAAAAAAAATTCAAAAAAGCTGATTTTGGTCGAATTTGAGGTTTTCACAAAAATGAGTTCATTAAGCCCTTATCTAGCTATCCCAATGTTCCAAATAGTAATTAAACATCTAAAAGTATATTTATTTGTAAGTTTTCTGAGAGAAATCATACATCATTTTGAAGGTCTTTTAATAGAGAATGTAAAAATAAAAATAACTCATTTTTTAAAATGTTCTCATTGTGACTCATTTTGCCAGCACAGGTCACATTTCAACTTTTTATCTTGTAATAATGACTTATTGTATGTAAGTCATAATTATGTCATAATTTTGACTTAGTAAGTCATAATTACAACTGTTATCTTGTAATAATGACTTGCGTCATAATTTCGATTTAGTAAGTCATAATCCCGACTTTTTTAATTATGACTTTAGTTGAAATTATAACATACTTAAGTCATTATTTCGACTTTAAGTCACAATTATGACTTACTATCTTGTATTTATGACTTAAGTATGTCATAACTTAGACTTTTTAATTCATGATTTCGATTTAGTAAGTCATAATTACGACTTTTATCTTGTAATAATGACATAAGTGTAATGAGTCTAAATTATGACATACTTAAGTCATTATTACAAGATAAAAGTCGTAATTATGACTTAAGTATGTCATAATTTAGACTTTAAGGCATGAATTTTTTTCTTGCGTGGCGGAAATGGGCTTCCATATTTTGTCCTATTTTCTTTCTTCAAAAACTTTTCTGCTCAAACTTTACTCTTTTTTTTTTTATTTTTTTTTATTTTTTATTTTTTTTATTTTTTTTTTTTTTAGTGAGAAGAAAATGTTGAAGCATAAGAGAAGTTTTTGAGGAGATTTTTTGATGACCGAAAATTCCTTTTTAATAAGGGGAAAAAGGTTTTTGATTAACAGGAAAAAATGTTTTTTGATGAGAGAGAGAAAAAAATTTGATGTGAGAAACAAAAAAAATTGATGAGAAAAAAAAAAAGTTTTTTATGAGAGAGAAGAAAAAAAAAAAAAAGCTTTCATGAGGAACACACACTTTTTGATAAGATAACTTTTTGTGAGGAACAACAATTTTTTTGATGAGAGAAAAAGTATCAGTTTCTTCCAAACACTAACTGACTCTGCTCTAAACTGAGTGGCGGTGGATGTGTGTAAGTGTAATATGTGTGTGTTTGCAGCAAGTGCGAGCGCTCAGCTGCTGGAGCAGACTGCCAGACTAAAGTCTCTGAGCGACGCGCTGGATAAACTGAAGGTCAGTGTCACGGTGTGTGTTGATGAAGTACGGTGTGTGCTGACGGTGTTTGACGGTGTGTGTGATGATGAAGTACGGTGTGTGCTGACGGTGTTTGACGGTGTGTGATGATGAAGTACGGTGTGTGCTGACGGTGTGTGCTGACAGCGTTTGACGGTGTGTGTGATGATGAAGTACGGTGTGTGCTGACGGTGTTTGACGGTGTGTGATGATGAAGTACGGTGTGTGCTGACGGTGTTTGACGGTGTGTGATGATGAAGTACGGTGTGTGCTGACGGTGTGTGCTGACGGTGTTTGACGGTGTGTGTGATGATGAAGTACGGTGTGTGCTGACGGTGTTTGACGGTGTGTGATGATGAAGTACGGTGTGTGCTGACGGTGTTTGACGGTGTGTGATGATGAAGTACGGTGTGTGCTGACGGTGTGTGATGATGAAGTACGGTGTGTGCTGACGGTGTTTGACGGTGTGTGTTGTCTCAGGCTGAGGTGTCGCAGCACGTCGTGTCGCAGCAGCCTGGAGCTCGTGTGTTGTCAGACTTCGCCTCGTTCCCCTCCGCGTCTTTCGTCAAGGTAAGAGCACAAACACACACAGTCTGTAGCTCGGTGAGTGTGTTCAGGAGTAACCCTGCAGGCGTGTGTCTCAGGCCAAAGCGGAGCAGCAGAGCGGCTCGGTGCTGGTGGGGAAGGTGATGATTCCCTGCGCTCGCGGCGCGGAGCAGACGCACTGCCTCGTCCTGTCGCAGCAGCAGCTGCAGCGCGTGCATCGCCTGCTCATGACCTAAACACCTCCTCCACAACCCCACGCTCTCAGGAAACATCCGGCGCCAAAGACGCATCACAGTCTCAACACAGCCTTCATCTTTCTGACATGGGACAAAAAACTAAAATAACTGCCACTTTTATCTCACAATTCAGACTTTTTTCAGAATTCTGACACGTAATTGCAAGATTAAAAAAAATGCAGAATCAATTCTGAGCCAGAAAGTCAGAATTGTCAGAAAATAAGTAAAAATTTTGTGGACGAAAAACAACAAAAAAAACAGAATCAGTTATATCGCAGTTTTGACTTTTTTCTGGTAATTTTGAGTTTATATCTCACAAGTTAGAATTAAAATCTTAGAATTGTTAGATATAAACTTGCAATTGTGATTTAAAAAAAAGTCAGAATTGCAAGATAAAAAGTAATTAATTTTTTTGTAATTGTGAGAAAGTAAGTCTAAGGTTATATCTCACTTTTTTTTTTTTTTTTTTTTACTTTTTTGGTAATTCTGAGTTTACATATTGAATATGACTTTTTTTCTCTCGTAAATTTAAGAGTTTAAACATTGCGGTTCTGACTTTTTTTTGGCAAATCCGAGCCAGAAATGTTAGAAAATAAGTTTAGTTTTTGTGGTGAATAAAAAAAATAGAATTGTGAGATGTAAACTCCAAATTCTGACTTTTTTCACAATCCTGAGTTATATCGCAGTTCTGACTTTTTTCTCATCATTTTCATTTTATAGCTCACAGGTTAAAATTGCGACAAAATCTTAGAGTTGGAAGATGTAAAAATTAGAAAAATAAACATTTTGTGGGGAAAAAAAAAAAGAATTTCAAGATGTAAACTCAGAATAACAATAAAAAGTCAGAGTTGCGAGATGTCAACTCAGTTGTGAGAAAGCAAGTCATAGTCCTGAGTTCACATTTTTGGCTTTTTTTCTTGCAACTCTGAGTTTACATTTTTGTGGCAAAAAAACAGTTGTGAGATGTAAACTCAGAATTATGAAAAAATTGCAATTCTGTCTACTTTTCTCTGGTAAATTTAAGAGCTTAAATATGACATATCTGACTTTTTTCCTGACAATTCTGAGAATGAAAGTCAAGATATTAACTCAGAATTAGGAGATATAAACCTGAAATTGTGAGAAAACAGCTTTTATTTCATGGTGGAAATGAAAAAATAGAACTTTTTCACAATTCTGAGTTGCAATTTTCTTTTTTGCAAGTTTATACAGTTCTGAGAATAAAGTCAAAATTGCAAAAGAATAGCATGAAATAAAGTCTTGAATTGTAAAAGTCGTTTATTTTATTTTTCCGTGCGGAAACACATTTCTTATGTTTCAGAGGGACTCAAAAGGAGATGCTATAAAGTTCTGCTTTTGTTTTTCTCTGGAATTATTCCTTTAACAGAGGAAGATTTGCTCAAAGCTGAACCTGTGCGGTCAAACACCTTTAACTTTTAATTAGCTGAACTTTAACGTAATGCCATAATGCTTGCAATACTTTAAACAGTTCACGGATATATTTGCTTCCATGCTTTGGTTTTCTATTTAGTCTAATAGTTTGGTTTCACATTTCATATAACGAGGCATCGAGGTTTGTTTCATGTCATTGTATGACTAAAGCTTTGGTGAACTAGGTTAAGTGGTTAACTATACTAACGCTGTAGCGAAGCTCACATGAAGCGCTGTAGGAAAGCACTAAGAGATCAGTAGGTTTGCACCAGTAACTCACTCATATATTAGCGCTTCATTAGAATCAAAGGACCAATCAATCAAGAGCCACGACTGTTAAACGAGGCAGACTCATGATTTATGCAAGTCAGAAGCACAAGTCACTCTTTCCTGTGTTCAACACCTTTTGCAAATGTTTCGTGACTCTTCTGCTCTCCTCTCTGGTTGATTTGCTTTTGTTCTCTTGGATGGTTGGGTCAGTGTTGTAATAGTTTATGCATTTGACATGTTTCTCAATGGAAACGATTGCAATAAAGTTGGAAAAAAATAAAAAATAAAGTTTTTTTTTTTTGTGCTTGGTTTTTTTTTTATCCACTCAATATTTAACTTTAACAAAAATCCACTTTTGATAAAACAAGGTTTCTGTGAGTATTAAAAAGTCTCCTTTCCACAAATGAAGGCCTTAAATGTGCAGCGTCATGTGCTTAAATTCATAAAGTCATGGCATTAAATGCAAAAATCAAATATCTTCCACCGTATTTTTGTCTTGTTTTACAATACAAATCTTTAAACCTCAAGATAGATTTACTGGAGAAGCATTTAATTTATTCCTTACATTTTCTTATCTTGGTCTTAAGAAGTCTTAAAAATGTCCCCTTTATGAAACATGCAGAAACCTGAAAAGTGTCTGCTAAATGCATAAATCTAAAATGGTGAAAAAGCTGGAACAGAAAAGACTTCAGATTTAGTGTTTGAGGAAAAAAGTTTATTTTCCCTTTTGTAAGTGATGAAAGTGCTTTAGATTGTAAATGCATTAAATGTGCAAATCACAAAGAGTAGCAACAGCATGTAAAACGTAACAACACAAGCATTCTGATAATGCTAAATTGATTGGTTTAGAATGGTTAAAATCATCATAAAATGTTTATTACATGAGGTTAAACACGGGCTCCTCAGAGAAAGGCGCTGAAGAAATCGAGTTCCTCGTCTTCAGGCTCTGCGTCGGAGCAGAACGAAGGAGGAATGAACTGCTCCGGGTCCTCGATCCCCTTCACCGCATTAAAATAGCTGAAAAATGAACATTATGACTCTTAATTTTTACTACGGTCAGAGAAAAGCTCTGCAGTGATTGATACAGATGCATAAAAACAGTGTAGAATATGCTTTTGTCAGTTTGTTTATGCTTCTTATGAACAGTGGCTTACGTGGTGACGATCCAGCCAGTCTTTTCGGTGTAGTAGAGCGTCGACACCGGGATGCAGCCGAACTCTGTGACTGTGGCCACATATTTACCTGGGAATAAATACAACATTAACTAAACAGATGCAATGATTTTAACTGTAGACTCCACACAGCAGTTCAGAGGGGAACTGATGAAGCATTAATGCATTGCTCAGCTAAAACACTTCAGCTGGAAACAGGATTCACAATGCTTTTCACTTTCTAATGCGACCGATTTCTGTGAAGCAGCGTAAACAATAAAACGAGGGATTTGATCTCATTCATCAATAACAGTTTAATCTGCATGAAAATGGTTGAAAAGTTGCATCTTGTTTTATTAATGGAGAGTCATTCTGCATCCTACAGATATTTTTATTAAATATTTATAAAATAGATTTGATGATAAAAACATGCAATAATTTATAATAATTTTTATATTATAACAATTTAATATTTTATTTGTATTAAATTTAAATACAATTTAAATATTTGTATTACATTTTATGATTATTTCATTTTATAATCTTAATATAATATTAATATCTTAAATGCATCGTAGAGATGTTATTTTATTTTTTAAATACATTTCAATTTATATTCAATAATTTGAAATTTGAAAATATATTCAAATTCCCTTTTTATTTATGACTTTGACTACTATTTTAATGATTTTGTTTTTATCACAAAATGCATTGCATGTTGTTTTATTAATGAAAAAAAATCATCTTAAATACATCCTGCGTCCTACAGATATTACACTAATAATTTTATTAGAACTCATTTCTGTTACTAGTTTCTTCCACCTGTTGAGTTCTGGTTAAAGCCACACGACATTCACCTCCAGTCTCAGGTACGTCTCCCGCCCAGGTGTTGACCAGCAGCCCTTCACCGGGCTCCGATGATCCTCCCAGGACCACCTGAGACAGCAGCGAGGCATTATGGGGAATGTGTGAGGGGTGGAACGAGGCGTGGAGAGGATTCTTCTGACACGTCCGGTTCCTGTAGCTGATGGTGTACACCACGCTCTGAGCAAATCAGTCAAGAAACGCATTTAATTACAGCACATGACAGTATGGCTGAACGTATGGAAGGCCGTTTCTGCCACAGATGAAAATAAAAAAAAAAATTGGTAAATCATAATTATGACAAATTATAATTTCATTATAAAATTATGAAATTAAAAATTTGAAATTAGGTCAATTATGAGATAAAAATCCAAAATTATGACAAAAGTCAAATATGAGACAAGTTAAAATGATGACATAAATGTCATGATTATGAGATAAATGAAATTCTGACATAAAATGTCATAATTATGAGATAAAAATACAAAATTACGACATTAAAAGTCAATTAAGATAAATCAAAATCATTCCATAAAAAGTCATAATTACGAGATAAGTCAAAATCATCACAAAAGTCATAATTATGACAGGCAATTATGAGATAAATCAAACTGATGACATAAAAGTCATAATTATAAGATAGAAAGTCAAAATTATGACAGGCAATTATGAGATAAAAAATAAAACATGGCAAAATGTTAATTATGAGATGTCAAAACTGGCAAAAAAGTCAACTATGAGATAAAAAGTGAAAATTATGTCAAAAGTCATAATTACGAGATTAGTAAAATTGTCATAATTATAAGAACAAATGTAAAGTCAGTTATGAGATAAAAAGTGAAAACTATGACAAAAGTCAATTACGAGATAGTATGTCAAAACGATGACATAAAAAGTAATAATTATAAGGAAAAGTCAAAATTGTCACAGTCAACAGAGACAAAACATCAAAATTATGATATAAAAAGTCATACTTATGAGATCAATTAATTTCTGACATAAAAAGTCATAATTCTAAGGTAAAAATCCAAAATTATGACAAATTCAATTGAGATAATTATGAGATAAAGTAAAAAATTACAACAGAAAGTCATAATTATGAGATTAAAAATTGAAATTATAACAGAGTCAATTATGAAAGAAAAAGTCAAAATTATGACATAAAAAGCCATAATTATGATAAATAATGATAATGACAATAATAATGCTGACATAAAAACAGTTTTGGTTCAGTTAACATCTGGTGAATTTAGTAAATGTTTGTTTAGATAAGTCAAAGTGCTCAAACATTAATTTCAGCATATTTTCAGCATAGTTTGTACACTTTTGTATGAATGTCATATGCATGACCCTGCATGTTTTGAATGCTGTTTCCTGTATATTGATGAGGATGTGGAGCTCAGTTTCTGTTCCTCAGAGGCTGGTGTTTCAGAGCTGTGTGTTTGTTCACGAGAAATCCAACTCTACTTCCACATAGTGTTTGTGCTTCACCTCTCGAAACAGGAACAGCATGTTCACATGGAACGATCTGCTCTGAACTTGACCGAACTCCCATAAACGGATCCGCTGGCCGAAAGCATCGTAACGATATTTGGCAACCACCCAGTCCTGGCCGTCTCGAGCGCTCTGAAACACACCCGGTTATACATTACAGGCCTGTATACAGACACAGCAACAACAGTTTTACTGTGAGCGATGCCATCAAACTGAACAATGCACAATAACTACATTATATACTGTAATGCAAATACACAAGTCTAGAGAGACAGATTCGCAGTGCATCATGGGAGGTGATAGTCATGTAATGTTGAATATGTCATAAGTCATTGAGAATGATAACTCACCACGCTCATACTGCCGGACAGCAGCGGAGGAGTTCCTGTAACACAGAGACCACCTTCACTTCACGCACACATGAGCCGGGTACAAACTGTAATCCGTTACTGTTTACAAACTACATGACAATAACTGTAGTTAGTGACGTAATCCATTACAGTACACATTTCAGGTCATCATAATATAATAAATCCTTTTCGCCTATCACGTTTATAACATTGAGTTAAATAGCATAATCTTGTACCATATCGACATAGAAATACAAAGAGTAAGGAAATATATTCTATTTGTAGTTATCAACATGAAGTGCATTGAACATTATATTGCTTCAAAGTTTCATAAATCATAAAATATAGTAATATTTCATTGGTTTACCTGCGTGTCATGTGACTATAACCAACGACAGGGAACCATGAACATGCAAATATCATACTTCCGCATTAATATATTTTACAATCTCAGGGGTGCTTAAAGTCAATATATTAGATGAAAGAGGTTCAGATAACAACAACGAAAAAGTTTGTAAATTTGTGCATTTTAATGTGTTTGAAAGAAAAGCCTTCCAAAGAGAGAAATGCATGGTTAAATAACTGAGTGATAATTCAGCTAAAAATGAATGTGTTCATCAGTGGTTGATGCAATGTTGAAACACTTCTGAAACCTGAGATGAGTTTGTAAACCCAGTGTTTAAATGCTGTGTAGCACCTGATTAACGACTGATCTCTGTGTCAACGTCCACAAAACTGAACTTTCTGACTGTATATAAGCGGTAGACTATTTTAGAAAGGAACATTTAAAAGATGAAAAGGAGGAATTAGGGAGAACCGATGAATATTGCTATTGTGTAAATAATATGCAATCACGTAATCCATTAAAAAGCAACTGTAGTCTGATTACAAGTATTTAAAAAAGTAATTTGTAATCTGATTATGCAATGCAGATCAGATGTGAGTGAAGTGAGGCGATGCTGAGCTCAGGGTCCGGAGTCTGGACCCTCAGCGCCTGTGTTTTCTGTGTGTTTACATGGGAGATCAGATTACAGATGAACTGAAGTTCATGACAGTTCAAGAGACCTGCTTTAAATGCTTCAATGTTTCCGTGTTCTTGTGTAATTATTAGGCTATAAAGTATTCATGATGTATAAACTAGCTACTTGTAACAATTGTACATGTATCCATGTCAATTAAAGCATAAAAAATGCTCTGTGATTAAAAATAGTGACCAACATCTGAAAACACAATTTTCCTTAAAAAAATAAAAATAAATCAAATACATTTAGTCTTAAATGCATGAATTTCAGCACTGTCTTAACAAAGACTGACAGTTATTACTGTTACCTAAAACTGGTTTGTTTTTAAAAATGTTTGAAATGAACTAAACAATATCTGATATAAAAGTGCTATTTTAAACACTCAGACTCACGGCATCGATGCGGCATCTGTGCCGAGCATCCTCCGGTCAGAACCAGCAGAACCGCCGAACACAGCCCCAGCAGAGCCTTCATGCTTACAGCTCAGATATCTGACCCTCACTGCGACCTTCAGCTGCTCTCAGCGCAGTAAACACCTCCAGCACTTCCTCATTCACTGCTGCTGAGAGTTCAGTCCACAATCCAGCGCCTGCTTTCCATCCTCACCTGAGCTCTGACCAACTCCAGCTCCGAGACACACAGCAACTTCAGACATCCTCATGCTTTAACACTCTCTCTTTATTATTCCATGGATTGGGATTAATGTACTTTTAGTTTTTTATTTATATTAGAGTGTATACTTATATTTTATTAAAAGGGCTGAGCATAGCTATGAGGCAAATGTATATTAAAAACATGGATTTTTTTTGTAATGTGTGTATATATGTATAGGTATATATACATATAATCAGTATATATATATAGAGTGTATATACACTGATTCTCGCTAATTCTACTTTTTAATCTTTTAAAAGTTCCTTTCTAAAATAGCTTATATGCACTCATGAAGTCTCCAGTTGTGTGGGTCTTCACACAGAGATCCGTCACGATCAGCTGGATATTATTACACAGAACATTTGAGAGGCCTCAGCATTCGACCACTGGATTTACAAACATCATTTCAGTTTTAAAGAGTGCTTTCTCAGCATCATAACATTACATCAACTACTGATTTGTTTTTCAAATACATTAAAATGCACAAATTAAAATGTTTTTTTTATTTTATTTTTAATTTAAACATGTAATGCAAGCATTCCCTTTTTTTTTGCATTTAAAGAAGATCAATATTTTTTTTGCAAGAGGCAAGCCGAACCTCTTTCATCTAATATATTGACTTAAAGTACCCCTGAGATTTTAAAATAAATACTTTAATAATTATGTAACACATTTGCATGTTCAGAGCTCTCTGATGTTGGTGAATGGTCACGTGACATGCAGGTAAACAAATAAAATATTTACATTTTTTAGTAAGTCATTATTTTTATTGATGTTATTTTAAAACATTTTATTTTACATTTTTATGATTTAATTAATTATTGGCTTTTCATTAAACTCACAAACCCCCTGCATTTCTTATATATATATATATTTTTTTTTTTCTTTTTTTTTTTTCTTTGGATTTTTATATCAATATGGTACAACATTATCCTATTTGTCAACGTGATAATCAAGTCAGGTCAAAAGTAGACTGATCATTTCATTTATCATTTATATATATATATATATACACATACTTTCTGTAAAGCTGCTTTTAATAAATTTCACTTGACATGATAATCACAGTTTTTAAGTCCTCTGATATTTTCATGACAGTCACAAAAATTGCAATGAACTTTTCAGTCGTTTACAATCAATCAGTGATCGTCCAGATGAAATGCTTGCGATTATACGGCATGTTTACTGTGCCTGCTCTTAATAACACAGTGAGCGTGATTTGCATGGCCGGTCGGGTGAAAACAAGCAGGAGTGCTGAGTGTTTGTTGTGAAGCTCTGGAATGGAGTCGATCAGGTTTCAGTCACATGACGCTCCGCAGCATTAATGATGACTCTGTCATATGACTCTGTTTGATCGTGACCCAGATATTTCACAATCAGGAACTGCATGCAGTGCATCCAGAGGTCTCGCGGTCAGGTAATGTGTTACTGATAATAACAGTCACTTCCTCATATCTCATATGACCATTGTTTTTATAGCCTATAAATAAAACATCTGATATTTTATAGGTGCGTATTTTATATTAGGGTAAATGAAGGCAGTTTTTGACACTGAATTCAGTCCACATTATCTGGTTGTGTTTATATATGATGTGATTTGCTGGAGTCCGGCGGCGTGACAGATCTGGTTGCACTCGTCTCCGTGCTGATGCTGGATGAAGTTGTTGATTCCGGTTTGCTGGAAGTTACTGGATCTGGGCTTCAGGAGCGAGTGAATCTGAGGGTCAGTCAGGTACGTCAGGCCCTTCCCGTTGGCCGTTATCCATCCTGAGGAGCAAAAACAGAACATTAGAAATATTTTTCACAACATATTAATTATCTGTTGGAGTGATGAATAGAGAAATCCAAAATCCCCTCTGGAAAATCCTTCAAATCTAATATGACCAAAAAAAAAAAGACCTTGGCTTTATCAAATGTTTAGATTTATTCTCTAGAAAAAAAGTGAATGCACATTAGTGCATACTGTATTTTATTAGATAATACATCAAACTGCTTATTTAAACCTAACATTTCAGAAACCTTGTCATACAAAAAATGCACACAATTCTTTATGCTATCAAAAAACTGATGATGTTTATTCGTTACATTACCTTAAATTCCATCATGTTTGTATCACATCAAAACAAACGCTGCACCACAAAGCTTTCTAAAGACGACGAGATCATTGTCGTCTTTGTTATTGTACTTGGATATGATCTTGTCGACTTGTTTGAGTTGCTTGACAGAATCTGCTTATAGGTCTTCTTGCAAAGTATACTGAGAGACATGTTTGTCAATAAGACGAGATCATTTTATTTCTCACCTTGCAGATCCACCACGACCTCCTGATGACCGGAGAACTCGTAGGTGAAATGACCAAAGGCGATGCCGTATTTAGTGGCCTCACGCTTCTTGTCAGTCCCTCTTGCGTTGTTTGTGAGTTTTACAAACGTCCCAGACATGTACGGCTCTGCAGACAAACAGCTTACGATTCGATCCTTCTCCAGAATCTGAAACAGACGCATGAACACAGCTGCATTAAACTCTACACTTCTGATTTAGTGTTGGATTCTATTCATAAACCTTGGTACAATACACAAAATTATATATGATTTGTATAATATGGTCCCTACAGACATGTACAGACATACAGTATCTGGACCAGTTTGATGAAGCAAATAAAGTATTTCTCACCAGCAGCACTTCAGCTGGGATGAAGAAGATCTGGGTTGTGATGTTATTATCGTAAAGGCGTTTATTAAACTCGGTAACGTAGTATTGTGCAGTCATCTGTCTCTCCACGTCATCAAGGTGTGCATGGAGCCCTTTAGCCTTCAGGTACTCCTTCGCTACATAGCTGAAGATTGAAAGAGTGCAAACATACATAGCATAACATTTCATAACATTTCTGAATACAATAGTGCAATCATGCATATGATCCGCTAAGGACAAGAAAGAAGCAAAACCTGTTTCCCCCCTCATTCAATATGACTATAGAATCATAACAGTAATATTAACAATTATTATTATTATTATTCTAAACAACATTTTTATTTTATTTAAATTATAAAAATGTAACAAATCAAAGAAATGTATTACTATTGAAGTAATACTGCACTGTAAAATATTTAATAATTATAACATAATTTGTTGTTCTGTAAAATTTATAATTTATATATATATATATATATATATATATATATATATATATATATATACACAGTGGGTACGGAAAGTATTCAGACACCCTTAAATTTTTTCAATTTTTATGTTTGCACTTCAATCTTTCTGTTGTTCAATTCATTTTTTTCTCATTAATCCTTCATTATAATGACAAAGTGAAAATAGAATTTAACTAATATCCTATAAATTTATTAAAAAGAAAAACTGAAATATCACATTTACATAAGTATTCAGACACTTAACTCAGTACTTAGTTGAAGCACCTCTGGCAGCAATTACAGCCTCAGGTATTTTTGGATATGATGCGAAAAGCGTTACACGCCTGGATTTGGATGTTTCCTGACATTTTTCTCTGCAGATCTTCTCAAGCTCTGTCATGTTTGTTGGGGAACGTCATTGGACAGCCATTTTCACGTTTCTCCAGAGATGTTTGAGAGGGTTCAAATCAGGCTATGGTTGGGCCACTCAAGGGCATTTACAGAGTAGTCCCTAAGCTGCTCTTGTGTTGTCTTAGCTGTGTGCTTGGTCATTGTCCTGCTGGAAGGTGAACCTTCAGCCTGGTCTGAGGTTCTGAATGCTCTGGACTGGATTTTCATGAAGGCTCTCTCAATATTTTGGTTTACTGAGCTTTCTTCTACTCTGATGAGTCCCTCAGTCCCTGCTGCTGAAAAACAGTCCCACAGCATGAGGCTGCTACCACCACACTTTACTTTTGGGATGGTACTCTGCAGGTGATGAGCAAAGCTGGTTTCTTTCAAACATGATGCTTAGAACTGAGGTTCAACAGACCAGAGAATCTTGTTTCTCACAGTCTTATCGTCCTTTAGGTACTTTTTTTGCAAATTCCAAGTGGGTTTTCATGTGTCTTCACTGAGGAAAGGATTGAGTTTGGCCACACAGCCATAAAGCCCAGATCGGTGGAGTGTTGCAGTGATGTTTGTCCTTCTGTACATTTCTCCCATCTGCATATATGATCACGGAGCTCAACTAGAATGACCATCAGGTCCTTGGTCACCACTCTAGACAAGGCCTTTCTCCATCAATTGCTCAGTTTGGCTGGGCGACCAGCTCTTGGAAGAGTCCTGGTTGTGCCAAACTTCTTCCATTTGAGAATTATGGAAGGCTCTGTGCTCTTGGGAACCTTCAGTGCAGCAGGATTTTTTTTGTAGCCTTCCCCAGATCTGTGCCTCAATACAATCCTGTCTCTGCGCTCTGCAGGCAGTTCCTTTGACCTCATGGTTTTCACTCTGATATGCATTGTCAGCTGTGAGGCCTTTTATAGAGAGGTGTGTGCCTTTCCAAAACATGTCAATCAATTAATTTTGAGAACTCAAATAAATGTGTAAAAACATCTCAGCAATGATCAGAAGAAATCTGCGAGGCACCTGAAGCTAAATTTCAGGTTTTGTTGCAAAGGATCTGAATACTTACGTAAATGGGATATTTCAGTTTTTTATTTTTAATACATTTACAGACATTTCTAAATTCTGTTTTCTTTGTCATTATAAAGTCTGGATGCATAGATTAATGAGAAAAAAAATGAATTTAAACAATTGCAGTATCAGGCTGCAACATAAAAAAATTGAAAAAATTTAAGGGGGTCTGAATACTTTCCGTACCCACTGTATATATATATATATATATATTTCTTTGCTTTACTAAAAAAAAGCTGTGAGACCTAAAAGCTTCTCTTTTGTTTACTATAGATTTATAAACACTTGCATGTTAATTTTGGACACTGTCTGAGATGCTAAGGGTTTCCCAAATAGCCATGAGGTGGTGCCGCTAGCTCATGCAGTGCTATTGGAAGCAATCCATGCATTAAATAAATGTACAGTATTTTACAGGGTTGCTATTTGAAAACAGCATTTTTTCCTCAGATTTATGCAGTGTACTTGGGTCATACTTTGTAGATCGGGAAATACAAAAATCTGTAGTAAAAGGCAAAATCAGCATGGAAAAAAAAATCACATCCCTGAGAAATGTTTTAATTCTTGTGGCATGATTGTTAATGGATGAATGTAATTGAGTTGCACCTGCTGAGCAGTTGTTCCTGGTGAAGGTACTGCACCTCGATGGCTCGTCTCTGTTGGCCCTGGACGCCCATCGGTTTCCCGATGTAAACGCTGCTCTCAGAGCCTATCCAGACGTCAGAGGCCTTCGAGTACTTCAAGACCAAGGCATCTGCCAGATCGAAAGCCAATCACACAGAGTACTTTTTTCATTTAAAAACATGAGATGCAGTGGGATGGGAAAAAAATGCCATAAAGTCTCAAGACATGTTTTTTTTTATTTAACTTACATTAATTTTCTAAACATACGACTCTTGTGCGAGATGCGAGTGCAACTGTGATAGATATCCCTCTAGATATATATGAGTTTTGTGTGAATGGCTTGGATTCAGTTTTGACAAACTTCTTCACATTGATGTTCTCTTTTCCGCAATATTTTGAATGAACTACGCAGCAGCGCTGAATCTAGTGGGTTCAACTAGATAGGCTACCAAAAACATTAAAAAGCAATGACACTTACATCATCATCTCACCTAACATTCGAATGCAACGTTTTTCCATTCGAACATGGATTTTTATTTTAAATTTGACAAATATTCGAAATTCAATTTTTTTTGACAGCCCTATCACTTACCGTAGGCCTTCTCCAGATCCAGAGGCTTCAGCGGTTTGTTCGGCAGTCTCTCAACCAGGCATCGTTGACAAACTCCAGCCAAGAGAGATCGGTAGTCACGCTCAGTCAGGATGTCGCTTCCCATGATGCATTTCTCAAAGCAGTCCTTGCACGGTGACTCGGGTGTTGACAGATGCTCAAACCCCAGTTCCTCAAACGGGTCGCTCTCGGTGGACGGCAGAGTCGTTCCTTGGCATTCTGGAATCTTGTCTGGGACTTGATGATCTGTACTTTCTTTCTTGTGCTTTAATTCAAGTCGTTCTACATTAGCAACGGGGCTTAAGGAGAGTTTTTGCCAAGAAGAATTTGATGCAGAGCTATCGCAGAGTGAAAACGAAGAAGTGCTTCCACCTTTGGTGCAACCAACCCTTGCATCGTTGCCATCATGAGAGGGATCTGCAACATCCTCCTCGGTTTCTATGCCACTTTGAGACTGATGTTCAAGTCGTTCTCCATTAGCGACGGGGCTTATGGGGAGTTTTTGCCAAGAAGAACGTGATGCGGAGCTATCACAGAGGGAAAATGAAGATATGCTTCCACCTTTGGTGCAACCAACCTTTGCATCATTATTGATTACGCTGCTATTGTAAGAGAGGTCAATAACTTCTTCCTCGGTTTCTATACTGCTCTGAGACTGATGTTCAAGTCGTTCTCCATTAGCGACGGGGCTTATGGGGAGTTTTTGCCAAGAAGAACTTGATGCGGAGCTATCGCAGAGGGAAAGCAAAGAAGTGCTTCCACCTTTGGTGCAACCAACCTTTGCATCATTATTGATTATGCTGCTATCGTAAGAGAGATCAATAACTTCTTCCTCGGTTTCTATACTGCTCTGAGACTGATGTTCAAGTCGTTGAAGTCGTTCGCCATGAGCGACAGGGCTTATGGGGAGTTTTTGCCAAGAATAACGTGATGCGGAGCTATCGGAGAGGGAAAGCGAAGAAGTGCTTCCACCTTTGGTGCAACCAACCCTTGCATCGTTGCCATCATGAGAGGGATCTGCAACGTCCTCCTCGGTTTCTACGCCACTTTGAGACTGTCTTGAAACACGTTCCCATGAAGAACCACTGCTGAAGGAACTCGAAGACGCTCTTGTGTTCTGGTTCCTCTGATTGTCTCGCCACTGGGTTTTTGATGTTTCTGATGGGTTGTCCTCAACATCTTCAGTTGTGGCGAGCTCTTGCATCAATTGGGATTGACTTGGGCTTCCATTGTTGTTTCTTAAGGTGTTGGGAACAGATGGACTAGCACTACTTCGATTGCTCAGATTGATGACGTTTGCTTCTTGACTCCCGTTGCTGAAGTCACCAACCACCTCATAAGATCCAAGGCTGCTTTGTTCATCGACAGTGCGACAACTTTGATCGACCAGAATTAAAGACGATCCGCTGCCAGATGGATTCTCGTTGGAGGAAAATGGACGTGAATGATCTGCTTTCTGCATCTCCGTTGCGAGAACTTCCGTGTCCGTCTGGAATGCCGTTATACACTGCGCGTGATTCGAGCACAAACCACGTCGAACGCCGTTCTCGAACACCTCGCAAACAGACTTGTGGTGCTTTCCAAAAACATCCAATGCCTTCGCAAAATCGCTGAGTGTGAACAAAACAGGCCCGAACTCCATTAAACGGTAGCTGTCAGGAATAAAAGATTGCGGATCAGAATTACGAAACGTTTCCACCTTCAACAGCAACTTAATCTTCTGTATCTTCTCCATGATCTTGGTACACAAAGTGGAATCTGCTCTGGAGCAGTAGTCGATGAATAAAGTCATGGCTTCCTGACAGGTGCTCATCGCTGAGATAATCATTTCTGTCGGGCCGAGCATCCATTTGTGAGTCGTGGCTAAGCAATAAGCGGCTTTGAGGAACGTGTGCAGCTCCAGCTTGCTGGTGACGATGTCTCCTGTCGTCTTTGTTAACAAGCCGATCTCAAAGGCCTCCTTAGCTAAAGCCAGGTACATCCGCTGATCCTCTGCAGGGCATTTTTTTGAGAAGCTATAGGATAGTAAACAAATGCCCTGAGTAACCTGCAAAAGAGCATCAGGAGATAAATTGATAAATACATCTAATGTTAATAACTGGAATATCAGGCCACTAAACTCTCACTGTGTCACGAATCTGGTTCGTGATTTTCCGTCTGCTCGCCACCAAATGTTGCCTTCCAGTTACATTGACTCTCACACTACACAAACTGTTGCATGTCACCCTGGACTACATTTCCCATCAGCCATTGCACTGATTACACACACAACTGCAAACAATCAAACACACTTTATAAGCCATGGACTTCCTCTTCCTGATCACCGAGTATTGTTTAGCATTTAATGCTCTTCTAGTGATAGCTACATTACAGAGCCAGTTCCCTGTCCTAGTTCTAGTCTAAGTCTAGTCACATCATGTTGCCTTATTGCCTGTTTCGGTTTTCTCTCTCGTCTTGTTGTTCGGACTCTGTTTGTACCTCGCCTGGAGTATTGTCTGTCTGCACTGCAAAAAATGCTTTTCTTAGTTTGGCTGGAAACAAGACAAAAAAAGTCTATCTAAAATTTCTTAAATCAAGAAGGATTTTCTAGACAAGTAAAAATTATTGTCTTGTTTTCAGAAAAAAACAAGCCAAAGTTAAGTGAGTTTTTGCTTGAAACAAGCAAAATAATCTGCCAATGGGGTAAGCAAAACAATATTGTTTTCTGTTTGAAATAAGATTATTTTGCTTACCCCATTGGCAGATTATTTTGCTTGTTTCAAGCAAAAACTCACTTAACTTTGGCTTGTTTTTTCTGAAAACAAGACAATTTTTACTTGTCTAGAAAATCCTTCTTGACTGAAGTATTTTTAGATATTTTGGCTGGAAACAAGATAAAAATCTAAGTAAGAAAAGCATTTTTTGCAGTGTGTTGGATTACCCGTTTGCCTTGCCCTGTTGGATATTGTTTGCCGGAGATGGATCACGTCTGTCCTTGGATTACTCTCTTGTCTCGCCTGAGCCATACCTGTTTGCTGGTGTTTTGACCCTGCCTGTTTCTGACCACGTCTGTGAATAAAGCTCTGCAAATGGATCCGTATGCTTCCTCTGTTCCTTCCACTTCCATTGGACTGAATTCATTTCGATTGATGAATCTGAATGTAGTGTTTACATGAACGCTAAATAATGTGATTGAGTTGCTGTGCATGTTTGCTATTTGAGAAATACAATTCTTTGGTAAATCATAATTATGTCAAAAGTCGAAATTATGACATATTAAATCAAAATTATTTAAAAAGTAAAAGTCACAATTATGAGAATAAAAATCAGAATTGTGAGACAAAAAGCCATAAAATCTGACTTTTATGTAACATTTATGATTTTTGTCATTTCAACCTTTTATCTTAGAATTATGATTTAGTGTCACAATTTTGACTTTTTATATTATAATTTCAACTTTTTGTTAATTTTGAATGATCCTATTTGTGTCTTTAAATCGTTCTATGCTTTATAAATGCTAATACACCTTTAATAATGTTTTTTTTTTTTAATATTCACTTGATTATTTAACAAAAACCAAAAGTCAGAATTATCAGGCAATTTTTATATAAATCTATAAAAATGAGATAAGAAAGCCGAAATTATGACATAAGTTATGAGTTTATGAGATAAAAGTTCAAAGCGGAAAAAAAGTCAAAATTATGAGGTAAATAAAAATTCAAGATTATGAGATTGTATATCATTAATTTTGATGTTTATCTAAGTCATAATTATGAGATAAAAAGTCAAATTTACTTGAGCGGTTAGATTATGTAACATGTTTTTACCATTTAATTAGGCTTGGACTTTTGCAGCCCTGTTACCAAAGCTGGGAATTTTACAGTCACATGATTGTTGTCACAACAGAAAACTGAATGCCTGTAATGCTTTAGAAAAAATGTCACAAGACACCAAATGAACTATTTATGGAACGAGACAAAGGGAACATGATTCTGTTTGTTCTTAAAGACTCACCACGTTGGTCAAAACATACAGCGATCCATACTGACTGAACACAACGGCCATTTTAGCCGCTCGCGCCGCAGACAGCAGACGATGGCGACTCTCTCCGAGAAAACTCTGAACGAGGGAGAAAAGAGCGTCTGATAAGAGCTCAACATGTGCAAATCACTGATATAGGATATTTAGGACTGTATTACCAGGTCAATATGAGGCTTCTTCTGAAGGGCAGCGAAGTCTCGGTCATTCATGGAGGACAGTATGTTTGCCAGGAGCCCGAGAGACGTTCCAATACCCTGAAAACAATTAAGATTCATGAGTGATATTCACAAACTATAACTCCAGACACAGGTATGGGCAAAAGGACTGACAGACGGTGAGAGCGTGGAGTGAGCCCAGACCTTTTTATCAGGTTGTGGAAGAGCGTAAAAACCGATCAGAGAAGCCCATATGAGTTCAGCAGCCTCAAGCCACAGACCTAATAAACACAAACATGACACATTATACATTTACAATAACAGACGCATGTTAAACACTCTCATTATAGTGTGGACAGAGCTTTCAAAACATTTATATTTTACCATTCAGCGTGAGATATTACATCCTTACCCATAATGCTATATTACTGTCCGCTTCATATGACATCGTTTATTCATTTTTTCATAACAGCATAAATTCAACATGCCAGTTAATCAAGTAAATATACAATAAAATATCTAAGCATCCTTGAAACAAGATAAATTTGCATGAGAAGTAGAACTGTGCAAGACAACGAAACAGAGGATATATGTTGAGTTTATGTTGCATAATATTCAAAACAAGAACAATTAAAACAATTTGCCAGCAGGATGAGGATGCGACATTGTTCGTAACGCAAAC
Source organism: Tor tambroides (assembly GCA_021397915.2). NCBI lineage: Eukaryota > Metazoa > Chordata > Actinopteri > Cypriniformes > Cyprinidae > Tor > Tor tambroides. The sequence goes on from JAFVLL020011865.1 coordinate 49,975, forward strand.
ATTTTAGCTATAAAAATTGTCAAAATTATTACACATTAAATAAATGTGTCTAAGTTTTTTTTTTTTTTTAAATAGTAATTTCTCTTTCTCGCTAGTAAATATTTTTACTGGAAAATAAGACAAAAGTGTAATTAAAAAGGTATACTGCAGTATAGACTTCTTAAAATGTTTCATATCATATTCAATCCAGGATTTATGGCTTATATGATATAGTAAGAATATGGAGGAAAAACAGCTTAATTTTATTCAGAGACTTAAACTGAGTAAAAATATGAATTTGCTGCAGATGCTGATATTTCTATGATGAAATTCTGCTGCTTGTAATGTAAATCAATGAGATCTTTATAACAGTGCAGCAGATACTGACATAAAATGATCTAAATATCAGTCATCACTCTATATCTCCAATAATATGTCTCAGTAAGATGAGACTGAAATGATCCAAACATATAATGCTGATTGAGAGCTGAAGAAATAAAGGCTCCTCAGAAGATGTGAGATGAAGATCATTCCTCCGCTGAGGAACAGTGAAAGTAAAGCTTCTGGAAACAAACGCTCCTCAAAAGATCCTGATGATCAGATTTGAGACTAAAAAATGATTGATGGAGAATCTGCTTCAGTCCAGTAAGAGTTCATCTGGAGATATGACTGCAGTTATTCTAATGCTTACTTGATCAAAACCAGTCAAGATTTGACACTGAAGCAGCAGCTGAAGCTGGACGCTCGTACAACAAGGCTAATTACTGTAGATTGAGTGAAACAGGTTCAACAGCAGAGTTTAGATGCTTTAGAGTAAATCTCACCCAGCGTCTGCAGCACCTGTCCTCGCACCTGAAGACTGACGGCTTGCACTAGCGTCTGATCACTGGTCTTCAGATACGTCCACGAGCCTGAATCAGCAGAAACAGCATGCTGTATTTCACAGCAGAGACGGACAAATGAGCTGAAATATGAGTGAAAGTGAACGGTACCTGTTGAAGCGTTATTACTGATCAGACTGCTGAGAATGAACTCCGCTTTCTGCAGTTTACCTGCATCACAACAAAACCAAGGAGATGCATTATGGATCCGTTTAAAGCTGAAACACACACACACACACACACACTCTCTATCACACACACACTCACACACACACACTCACTCACACACACACACACGCACACGTGCACACAATCACGCACACGCACACTTGCACACACACTCACGCACACACACACACACACACACACACACACAGAGTGCAGAGCTCACCGGTGTTCAGATGGACTCTAGCCTGTCTGATGATGACCTGAGGGGCGATGGGAACGTCCGGATAACGCTTGTGCAACGCTTTAGCAATCTTCAACAGCACCTGAGAGCCGTCCATCCAATAAAGCAGCCGGTCGAGCAGGAAAACCACGGCGACGGCCCACTCCGGCTCCTCGGCGGCGATGCTGTCTCTGAGAAACCCCTGCAATCACAGCGGCTCTCAGACCAGAGACTCAATAATACGCTCATTACTCTGAGTGAGGCGGGGGGTATGGGCTCATCATGCTCCTCATTGTGCCACACAGCAGCCATGATAGCACTGTATACGCTTAGGTTTTATTTATTTATTTACATTTAGTCATTTAGCAGACGCTTTTATCCAAAGCAACTTACAAATGAGGACAATAGAAGCAATCAAAACCAACAAAAGAGCAAGTGCTATGACAAGTCTCAGTTTAACACTACACCTAGCAAGGTTTTTTTTTTAAATTATATAATAACTAAAAAGAAAACAGATAGAATCAAATAAAGATGGAAGAGATGTGTTTTTAGCCAGTTCTTTAAGATGGATAAGGACTGTTGAGTTGGGCAGGTCATTTTTTCCTCTATTTTTTTGAACTATATCATGAAATATCTTGATTCTCAAATATGTGTAAGTAAATGCGTTTTGCACCTTCATAAATTATATTAGTTGATCTATAACGGGCGATGGGCCTAATAGTGTAATCTATTAACTACACATAAAAACCCGAAGTAGCCTACCAGATATGGGTCATGCCATAAAATATTTTTAATAAGATTGATTTTGTATTTAATGTGAATTTAATAAAAACATTGTAAGTTAGTAATTATAACACTTTTGTTGTGCAGAAAGAGAGCGAAGAATATTTTCATTCAGTCTAGCCAGAGTTCAAGCGCTCTCAATAACTCCCATTATAATCACTGAAGCTGTTTACACTGTGAACTGAATATCTTAAATTCGCACGCACATCTGCACTTTGCTGTTTCTGATGAGAGAATTCGCCAGAGAGCAGAATTCAGTCAGCGATGACTCATCTGAACGCCTCTGATTGGTCCTTGCACTCATAAGCTCAACAGACTTGTGAGTGATTGGTTATAATGCGCAGCGCTGTAATGACTTGGGGGCATGACGCCTCTGGATCACGGACTCGGTGCCGTTATTTGCCGTAACTCACGGCCTGATCGTTACCAGTAACTGCAGCAGATGTTTTCTGATGAGATCCGACGAGTTCATTTTGTCCTCAGACGTCACGGATTGCTTGTACTGCCATTTCTCCTCGACGAACGGCCACTTTCTGTCCTTGGCCTCCTGCAGGAGCGCGTTCAGATCCTCCGGAAACAACCCTGAGGGTCAGAGGTCAAGACTTTAATAAGGATACTGGACACTGCGTGTCTTTCTTGGCTCAGACAGTGAAAGTCAATGGGGTCCAACCCGGCTAACAAAAATAAGAACGATCTCCAAGAACACTTTGCTAACATTCCTATTAAATTACAAACATGTTATTCTGAGAACATTCAGAACTTTCTTGGTTATGTGAACATAGAGAAAACATTAAAGGAATGTTCAATTGTAACATTTTGTAATCATTATGAGAATGTTACTTTTAATGTTCTTTCAACCATCTGTAACAAGTAGCAAGTAGAAACATTTAAAAAATATTAGACGAACATCCAACATCCAATATATGTATACATGTGTGTATGTATGTATGTATGAATGTATAAATATATATATATGTTTGTTCTGCATTCGGTGTATTCAAGAGTCGAAAGGAATAAACTCATCCTGTATGTAACATGCTAAGTGTATTTCATTACATTACCATGACATTTTACTGAAGTTTCACAACCTTCATTTAACCAAATGCTGTTTTTTCTGCATGTGCTAACTAACTTCCTTTTAAATCAACATCACTTGCAATTTATTACCTAATGCAAACATTAATTTGCATTAGGTAATAATGAAGCATAAATATTTGTTGGGCTGCAGTATATCGACTTTACTTTGCAAGAGGAAGCTATTTTCAGTGAAAGTGCATACTTATGATTCTTGGTAAATAACTAAAAGAATTGCAGGAACGCTAAAACTGTTTGTGCTTCAGGCCAGTTTGTTTATTATTATGATAATACATTTAAATGATAATGATAAGAAATGCCATGCAGTTTGCTACATCAAGCAGCATAACGGCCTGCTTCTGTACAGTTAAAATAATGTAGTAACCTGCTCGACTAGCGCCCCCTGCAGCGCTGCGTGCGTCATTACCAGGGCGGAGCTGCGTGTCTCCCTCAGGTCCGGTGACCGCACGCCTCAGACACTCCTGCAGCAACAGCGACACCTGCTGACCGCTCATGCTTTCACATGCAGAAACAGAGCCACAGCATTTATAGTCACTGCCATACAGTAGCCTACCAATACTGGTGTTTCAAATCAAATAAATCAACAAATAAATATAAATTACTGTTTAATATATTAAACTTTACAACCTATTTTAAACTTCCAAACAACATTACATTACGAATAACATGTAAACAGATCATTTTGAACAAATAACAACTAAAATGTACCTGTAAAATAATCGTTTTTATACGAAATTAAAGTACCTTACCTTAATTATGAAAGCGAGACTGGTGCTCTCGGGTTCATGACACAGAACGGGAATTCCCATAAACCCGTCCTCAGCTGAACTCTTCGCTGTTAGAGTCCGACGACCGTTGAGATACAGCTGCCTTATTAAAACTTACCATATACTAAAATATGCTTGTGACCTTTGTTTATGTGTTTACGTGAAGAAGTTACAATAACACTATCGGATCCGTTTCATGTTGCGTTCGCTTCCGTGTCACGTGTCCGCCCGTCTCAGCCAATCACAGCATCGCATGCGTGAAACGACAAGAGACAAACAAACAACACCGATCTAAAATAACACGTAAATGATTAATATTCATAATTTAACGGGTTAATAGACATCTTAAGTTACAAATACTGAGAAAACAGCTATCACGAGGGGTTTACAGCGTGAGTGAGATAAATAATAGCCGTAATAATCTACATAATCAACAGGTGGCTCCGTGGCGCAATGGATAGCGCATTGGACTTCTAGGCAAACCTAGCGAGGTGATTCAAAGGTTGTGGGTTCGAGTCCCACCGGAGTCGCGTTTGTTTTTCTTTTTTTTTTTTAATTTAATTATTCCAAAATACAATCCAGTTGGCTCTCAAGACATTTAACCTACAACGTAAATAAAAATAAAGATACTATAGGAACTACATAAAAACATTTGATAATATTTTTGTACCAGTGTTCAATTTTCTGACAAAACATTAATAAATTCTTATGAACTTCTTTATGATTACTTTGCAGATAATTTTTATATAATAAAAGCGATTTATGTAGTTTTTATTAAAAGTATCATTAAAAGCTACTGTTTTACTGTATTGGAGAATAATGTAACTACACTAGTCCATTTGTAATATACTGTAATATAATAAAGCTTGGTTGATATTTGTTCAAAAACATGGCAGATCCCATTATCCCAGGTCAAATGCGTCTTCATCCTGAAAAATTGTCAATGCAAACTTGACTCTCCATGCAAATAACCAATTTCTTAGATTTTTCAGTATTTGTGTAAATGCACTTGACATGAACCATTAGCTTAACAAATTCATGAATATGCAAACATTGAGTGTGTTTGCATTAGTTACTGCATGGGTTAATAAAACCTCATCCGATCTGCTAAACAGCATTACATCAACCCAGAGCTCGTTTATCACTGTCTGTTTTAAACTAAACCAATAAAGAGCAGAGTTCAGCAGGAACAATCCTGTCAGCATTCACTCATCCTCATGCAGACTGGACAAAGAAGCATCATGAAGCTATTGATAAATTATCATCACATAATCATAACATTAAAGAAAACAGTATGACTCATGCACTGTATTCCAGATCATCTGAACCCAACCGGACAGACAGATACTCAATGGTCTTATTGTCACGGGGTTATGCATAAAACTGGTTATAGCTGTTATGAGGGACAGCTGTGTATATAATAATATCCTGACAAACACAATAGCCTTAAATAATGTAGCTGCCTCAGTCATCTTAGATGGTAGGCAGCAAACGTTTCTTGCAATCTCCTTTAACTGTGTAAATGCATAATTTAGTTTCCTGTTTAATTTTAGTCTCAGTTTAAATAAATAAAAATAAAATGTAAAGTTTAGAATCAAAATATGCATTACTGCAGTTGCATTTTCAGGATTAATGAGTAGAGCAATCATGCGTTCGGTCTCAGGAAATGTTATATGTTAAATGCAATGCAAGTTGCTTTAGATGAAAGTAAACACAACGAGCAGGAATCTTCTCCTGATGGGCCTGTAGCCTGCTGTTCAGGTCAACTAAAATAGCTTTCAGGTCAGTTCAAAAGCACTGCTTGTAATCTCTTTATTTGTTCCTTCACGTTCACAGGGTAATTTATGCAGCATCAGCATCACAATAAACAAATAAGAATCATGACAAAACTAATGTAAAAACATCACAAAACACACAGCTACAAAACCTGGGCATTAACAATACACCATTTCTTAATGTATTGAAGATGTAAAATTCAAATTCAAGATACACCCATGTCTTTATGCTTCAAATAAGTATTTACATTCAAAATTGCTTTCTAAACAAAAGATAGACAGCCCTCCATTTGGGCGCTCTATATCGTCAGTTCAAATTCAGAGCACAAAATATGAGACGTATCATCTAAAATATTCAAGGATTTCCTAAATTAACAAGAACCTAAGTTAACACGGCTCTGCAGCTGGGATTTATTTTTCACATTAAATCCATAAAACAAACAAACCATAATTAAAGTTAACTAAAGTTAAGACTACATGTATAGTACACACACACACACACGCACACACACACACACACACACACATATATATATATATATATATATATAAAGATGCACAGTAAGTTGACATTGATTTTAAATGCATTCGTCATCATAGCGCGATTGTGTGTTAATTAGTCCTACCCATCTGTGCATCATCTCTCTCCTAATAGAAGTGGATTGTAATAACTTACAAAGCAGAAATAGATGCCATAACTTCTTAGTTTCTATGCTGTTTTATTGAATAATTACAGGACAGCGTTGACAATATGTCTGTAAGCGCGTGTGTGTTCAGTCAGGCAGCAGCTATTAACTACAATAAACTGTTCAAAATATACATTCATACAATTAATACCCAGTATAACGTAAATTCATGTTCACTTAGATTCAAAGGTGTATAGGAATCGTATCTGTATTTTCACCTGCTGCTCTTCCAGATGTCCAGCTTTCTCCTGACAGACCAACACTGGAACTGAGAGGCTTAAAAAATAAAATAAAATAAAATAAAAAAAATAAAAAAAAATAAATAAAATAAAATAAAATAAAATAAAATAAAATAAAATTTATAATGCATCAATCAATAACATCAAACAATAAATAAATCAATTAGGACATGTTGTTCAGAACTTCATTTGAACAACTTTAAAGGTGATTTTCTCAATATTTAGATTTTTTTGCTCCCTCAGATTCCAGATTTTCAAATAGTTGTATCTCAGCTAAATATTGTCCTATCCTAACACACCACACATCAATGGAAAGATTATTTATTCAGATTTCAGATAATGTATGAATCTCAATTTCAAAAAATGGACCCTTATGACTGGTTTGTGCTCCAGGGTCACATTTTTGACTCAGACCGTTTAAATAAACCAGGTTTGTTCTCATGGACATTCAGTATTATTTATCAGCATGTTAAGAGTGTTTCATAAATAATAAACAATATGTAATAATTCTGAAAGGTATTTGTACATGACAAGGAAAGACAATTTAAACTTTGAAATTAAAAGACAACTTGAAATTCTGCTCATGATGAGAGAGTTTTGATTATTATGTACTTTGCTTTTAGTGGATACTTATTTTAATCAAAAGATAAAAATAGTTCAGACTTCAAGAGGAAAAAACCTGAATCCCCATACAGTATCTTAATATAATAAAACATCTGATCTATTATTCATATCAGTTGGGATCATTTGATGAAATGTTTTAATTTTTTTATAGAAAAATTCTCAGACTCCACTGCTTTGACTCTCGGGTGCCAATAAATATCCTCATCTTTGATGCTATTTTGACGGTTTTTAGGATTTCTTTCCTCTTTTTCTTTCTTCTTTTACAAAGTTCTATGGAGATTTGTCCAGAGCTGCGCTGGGAAAGGAGATATAGAGACTGGAGCTTTTGGAAATTTGTAATATAGCTACTGTATTAAAGATTAAAGACAATCTGTGAAAATCCTTGTATTAAAGCAATCACAATTATATTCTTCTTTATTTGTCAGTTATCCACCAGAACATTCACTTCTACTCCTGACAATAATCTCATTCTATTTTCTCATTTTTACACAGATTGACTGTAATCATTGAGCTCAGACTGTTACCAAAGCTGCTGCGATGAAAAACTGATCCAATCTGTTTTTCAACTAGCTACTAGTGTCAGTTTAATTTTGCCAAATGTTCACCACTTTTTATTATTATTATGCATTTTATACATTTTATCTACTGTATTTCATTCTTAGCATTGTGTTCCCTGGGAATGTCTGAAATAATGAAATCCAGTGCAAATCCAGTGCTTTGGATAAAAGCATCTACCAAATGCAAACAAACAAACAAAAGAAATTCAAAGAGATGAGTTTTTCTCCGCATTGACTGGATTATTTTCCACAAATAATTACATACTGAACACAGTGAATTCTCCCTCCTGTTGCAACTATTGTTGTGCTAAAACATTTGTACTCTATTGGAGGATTTCATCAATTCACCCAAGACTAAACATTAAGAGATAAAAAGTAATAATAATAATAATAATAATAATAATAATAATAATAATAATAATGTAACTACACTAGTCCATTTATAATATAATAAAGCTTGGTTGTTATTTGTTAGAAAATACATTGCAGATCCCATCATCCTGAGCAATTGTCAATAAAAACGTAACTCTCCATGCAAATAATTCCATTCTTTGATTTTTCAGTATTGACATGCATCGTTAGCTTAACAAATTCATGCATATCCAAACATGAGTGTGTTTGCATGTGTTTGCCTTAGTTACGACTGCAGTAAAAACTGCATGGGTTAATTAAACCTCATCCGATCTGCTAAACAGCATTACATCAACCCAGAGCTCGTTTATCACTGTCTGTTTTAAACTAAACCAATAAAGAGCAGAGTTCAGCAGGAACAATCCTGTCAGCATTCACTCATCCTCATGCAAACTGGACAAAGAAGCATCATGAAGCTATTGATAAATTATCATCACATAATCATAACATTAAAGAAAACAGTATGACTCATGCACTGTATTGGATTGCTTGAAAAGCTCTTAAATTCCTTTCATGTTCACTTATATTCAAATGTGTCTAGATTATTTTAACACACCTGATTCAGATCATCAGCTCGTTAGGAGAGACTCCATGAACTGAACTGAGTGTGTCAGAGAGGGGAGACGTACAAAATGTGCAGAGCAGGGTCCCCATGAGGAGGATTAATAACCGTTGGTCTAGGAGTATTTTTATGTCTCATCTGTATTTTCACCTACTGCTCCTCCAGATGTCAAGCAGGGCTCAGTGTTTCCTGACACTGCAGCTGAAAGGCTTAGATGCATACATACATAAATAAATCAAAAAAATAATCATGATATAATTGTATAATCATTTGTATAATTAATTATGTAGCTATAACAATATGAATTATGTTAATGATCAATAATAAATTAGGTTAATACTTTGACAATTATGCATTATTATTAGTAGTAGTATTATTAGCCACACATTTATTTTTACAACCCCAAATCAGAAAAAGTTTGATTTTTTTTTAAATGCAATAAAATCAAGAATCTGTGATTTGTTAGTTATCTTTAACCTTTACTTGTCAAAAGTACAAAGAAAAGATTTCCAATGTTTTCACTGACCCACTTAAATGGATTTTGTAAATACATTGAACAAAATTCTAAACGCAACACTTTTGTTTTTGCCCCCATTTTTCATGAGCTGAACTCAAAGATCTAGGACTTTTTCTATATACACAAAAGGCCTATTTCTCTTAAATATTGTTCACAAATCTGTCTAAATCTGTGTTAGTGAGCACTTCTCCTTTTCCGAGATAATTCATCCAC
>JAFVLL020011866.1:0-11982 GCA_021397915.2 Tor tambroides
AAGCCCACAGAGTCCTGCCAAGTGCTAAGAGCTGCCAGCAACGGTGACCTTTTAATACGACACAAAGACCACGGCACACAGGGTCAGCTTTCCACGGACAAGGCAAGGGGAAGGATAGAGGACGAGAAGAGAGAGAAAGAAAGAGAGCGGGGCCTTTACCAGGCTCTTTTAATGTGCAGTCATCCACAAAATCATAAAAAGGCCTTTATTTTATGCTAAAGGAAAAACTAATAGGAAATGAATTTTGAAATGTCATGTTTCACTAGGATTTGTGTTTAAAATGGTGGCTGGCCAGCGGCTCGATCAGTTGGTAGCGAATGTAGTCAGTTAACTTCCTCTTCAAGAGGAAACTAGATATATCTGAACTCATTCAGGGATTTAGGGAGCTGAAACTGTGTGTGTGTGTCTACTTCATGTGTAAGAAACAGAAATTCTTCTACTTGTGCCTGCTTGTGTAACCACTCGCTGTGACCAACCTCGTTCTTGCTCTTTCTGTCTGTCTCCCCCTGTATCCCATTAGAATGCTGTCATATACTCATTTTACAAAGGATGCCAAAATCCACCATGCGAAAGCCAAGTTGCCAGGCCAGTTTTCACATTACAGGCGACTCAATACTGCTAAAACATCAGCCTTAATCAAGCCTCCGTCAAACTAAAGGAAAGAGTGCAGACCTAACACTTTCACACATATGAACTATCGAAACGGGGAATTGCATTGTCAGTAGAACTTCACATTCCTTCACAAATTTGATTCGTCCATTTATAAAATAAACACACAGAGTAAGGCAATCGCAATAGAATTAAATAGGGGACTTCATGGTTACATCACTTAAAATGAAAGCACTTATATGATTTTTTGCTACTAAAATGATTGAACTTAGTTATTTTTCACCTATTTCTCAAAGTAAAATTCCAGTTCTTGTGTTCTTGAGTATATGTGAAAGTTTATCATGACAAAATTATATAAGAACATTTTATATAACCAATGCAATGTCTTGCAGCTATAGTTTCAAAAAAGTGTATTTTAGTGTTTATTTTAACAGACTTACTAATTAACATCAATTAACAAATGAATATTAATAAAACATATTTATACACATACACAGTTTTATTAATATTCATTTGTCTTTTGTATTTATTAATATTCATTTGTTAATTGATGTGATTGATGTTTGTTATGATGTTATTAATGTAATTATTATTCATGTTTATTAATTTTGCTAATTTATTAGATACTAAAATACTAATTCTACCCATAGCTCCCCAAAAATACAGCTTTTTGGCCCTTTAACAAGTGTTTAAATTCATTGTTTAGTTGATATTGTTTAGTTTATAAGCCACTTTTCTTTGTTAATATATGAACAGACATTTCATAAATATCCACACAAGTATAGTAAAACCTGAATCAAACACACACTAAATCTGAAAGCCTTAATTTATCAACAAACAAGTTCTACATCATTATGTTTTTCTGTGTTTTACTGTCAAATTAATGCATGCTTTCTATGATTTTCTAATTTGTGTCATCTATTGTGAAGATGTTGAAAATGAATGTGTGATGTTGGACACACAGTTGGACTGTTACGTCAGAGGAGAGCAGGTGGCTTCCTTGCATCTATTTAGCATAAGCACCCCACTAGCATACACACACACACACACACACGTGATTCTCTGTCAGCACGGGCCCCTGAGGCAGGTGTGGCCCCACATGCAGGCGGCTTCAAAAAATGGCCCCAAAATCAAATGCTGTTGCTCCACGTCCCCGTTCAACCCGACCAGATCGGCTGTCACTCCTGACATCGCTTGTCAGAAGTTCTCCTTCACTGCTCATGGACAACATGGGGGTCAAAAGAGCAAGTACAACGGGCCAAACCATCCTTCTTTTTTTCCTTCTCCTCTCAGCAGACACTGAACTCAGAAATGACAGGAGAGGCTGGGTTAAAACTAGCTGCCAGAAAAACAAACGCTGCAGAACGAGGGAAGGGAAGGAGAAAAAGTAACTCACTTCCATTCTATCTCATTTCTTTAGCAGGGGATGTCAGGAACGTTGGGATTGTGCTCTGACAGCCAGGGAACCGAAAGGCCAAAAGTGTCCCTAACACCACATCGGGGTGTGAACGAACACTTAACTTTGCCTTTGTGAGCAAAAGTCCCATGTATCTTGAATATATTAAAACAGTTTTTCTCGACTGGCTTTGCTTCAGGCGATTTTACATTGGACATCAAGTCCAGGCGACCCAACACAGCACCGGAATTGTTTATTGTGTGAAACTGAATTTCAATGGTTCTCAGCAGCCAGTAATTCATCGCACAAAACTCATTGTGGTCGGCACAAACCATGTTTATGCTCACTGCAAGTGAACCTATATTTAATGAAGTCTGGTTTCTTTTTCCTTGCATGGTTTTGTTCATGGTTTTTCGAGGCTGAGGGGACATCTGTCCATGCTGTCATCTGACTGATTTGACTAGTTTGCTTCTACCAAGTGTCAAATTGAAATACAGTAGAGTTTGATTCGATTCACAAACTTTGACAACCAAATATATGACAAGCAGATTCATCAGCTGAGAGCCACAAAACTGAAAATCTTTAAAATGCATTTTAAATGCACAAAGAACTGTACATTTTGAGAATGCTAGATTTTAAAGTGAAAAGCCACAAATCTAACTATATTCTATGTCAAATCTGCAAATGGTGTCGATGTTTTCACATTTGTGCATGGAGTGACTGATTCAATGACCAAAAAAAAAACAAAAAACTGCTCCATCTACTGGCGCAAATGTACACTGCAGAAACTGTCACTGAATGAACAGACTCAAATGATTCGAATCACTGAGATGAATCAAAATTCCCAATCTGTTCTTCTACGCTGGTCATGACAGCTGAAGAGCGCCCTCTGGCTATGTGTATGAACGATCATGAGTAGGGATGGGTGATACCGCTTATTTTATTTTTGATCCGATACCGATATTTTCAAGCCCAGTATCGTCGATATCGATACCAATACCTGGAAACTAAAATGATCTTTTAAATTATTAAAAGAATATAATCAGTAATTATACTAATTTAATATTAGATTTTAAAGCCATGTTTTCTTTTTTAAACATTTCACAGGCCTTTTTTTGTTTACACTGTCAGAAATGAAATATACTAAAATTGTATTTTAGCCCTTTACTGGGGCAGTAACCTCAAAGGTGCACCTATACCCCTAAAAGGGAGCATATTAGTACCATACAAGTACGCATGCTTTAAGGGTATAGATAAGTTACAAAGGTGCAACTTTGAGGGTACCTCATGAAAAATAAGCATGGTGTTACATACAGTAAGTACTCAAATGTATTATTATTATTATTATTATTACCCTGGTAAATTTGTGGTTACTAAAATTTTACTACAAATACTGTGGTAAACTGTGGTTACTGTAATAAAACCATGGTTATATTTTTTTAAAGGCTGCCAGGCTGCTGTACTCCTAAAGGTGAAACTTTAGCATATTTTTTTTCCTGACAGATTTATTAACAGCAATTACAGAACATAACAGAATCCATCTGAACTTTTAACAACAGTTTAAGTTTCTTAATAAATAAAATTAGTGGTTAAAAAAATGCACTTTAGAATCGATATTTTTATGTGAGGATCGATCCTTTCGATACAACATCAGTATCGAAAGTATCGATACTTTAGGGTCGATCCGCCCATCCCTAATCACGAGAGAGTTTCAAACAAGGAAGGGTCTCTAAAATACGTCAAACACGCTGAATGCTGATCGACTCGGCACAGTTTGGTGGAAGATGGACAGCAATGATGTATAACAGCCCTAAACATACAAGCATCCATTAATAGGCTATTTTTCAGACTAAAAGCATAATGGATCAAAAACCTCCACTGAAAGGCCTGAGAGGACGAGTATGATCGAACAGGTATGTGCATCTATATTTCATTATAAAACCCGTTTTGATGTCACAAGCTTGATTTGTACATCTGTCACGAATTAATATTACTATTTTTTAATCATAAAAGAAATCAAATTTCAAAGCTGAATTCTTATTCTTTTATTGAGGTATAGTAATGATTCATTATAGGCAGTAAATAGAAACAAACAAAACAGCAGAGCCTAGTTAAGTTTCACATTCATAAGTGTAAATTTTCTAACAGAAAACCCTGTTTCACAGTGTTTTATAAAGAATTGAAAAGCTATTTTTGTACTATTCAAAGCTGCACTAATAGAGAGGCAATTACAACTGTCCGTTTGTGTTCTGTCTTCAAAATATTTGAGTAATGTAAAGGTCATGCATGTTTTTGATTGTAAAATTATTATTTTTTGTTATTATTTATTTTTCGTCTCTTTTTTCCTTTGTTTCCCTGGCTTTATAGTCTCTGTTGTATTGTTCCGTGTCTGTTGTTTAGAGCATAATTAAAAAAAAAAAAACGCTGAGCCTCTGAAGCCATGTTCCTTATCGGTGACGTCACATACAATGCGCGGGCTCTTGGTTAATATTGACAAGAAATTGTCAGCAGACGCCATCAAGTCAATTTCTAGTGGATACGTTTAACATACATTTTGTCTGATTAATATCCATCATTTCACTCTAAAATATGAAGTATTACAGAATAAGTTGATTTGCAAATGCTGTTTAATGTTGACATGAACAACAGCATGGATTAAAAACACATTATGCAACTTATGCAACATATAAGGCATAGTAATAGGTATTTTGCTAGTGTGTGGCATTGGGTACTTAAACAGAAAAGAAAGTCAAAGGTGGATGAAATAATATTTTGATAAAGGACTGTGAATGATAAATTTGCATTGATGAATCATAGGCAATATCCAGTCTGTTTTCATGTTGTCTGTAGAAATTCTTTGAGGTATGCTGTCAGTGTATTGTTTTCTAAATTTCGCTTTACTCCAAGCTCATATTCTCTCTATTTGCTTTATGCAATTATTTTTTGGCTTTGCTTCTTTCTTTCTATCTGGTATGTCAAGATTGATTAGCTTGCACTTTTTGCTCTTCTCTCTGCTTATGTGGGATAAAGTCACAGCCCAAGCAGTTGACCCCAGATCTCGACGTGTTGACACCTCTGTTCTATTCATGAGGTTCAATTAGATTCAAGCGCACCACAGGCCTGGCAAACAAGGGGCCGGTCGGAGGAGACAGGCCCCATATCAAACATGCTCCTCAGGCTGAAGAGTGGGTAAATGTCAGAGGGGAAAGTGTTCCTGGATAACCTGCATGCACATTCACCAGTCTAATTAACCCAGAGCTGGAGAACGGGGGGGAGGAAAGGATATGACAAAAGAGCCGTGATGACTTACATCAGCGGTACATCTGCTACTCTACACATTTGCCTTCTAGGGACGCTGGTAATGTCAAACTCAAATAGCAAAAAAGATGTTTGAGAAATAGACCCAATAGGATTCAAATATAACCATGTAATCGTACATTTTCATTAAAACTGACAAATAAATTGCTGATCAAATTCCAAGAATAATAGAACTTTAATGAATTCTGACATTTGGACAAAAAAGTCACTTTTTTGCTGTCATTTGAGCTAAATTATATCATTATTGTCAGATTTTATTGCTGATTTGGAATATATTGCAGCTTCTCATTTTTCATTCTTAACATTATCTAAACTGTATGTGCAGTTGTTAAAACTGGTTTATGGGATATCAACTCTATATTACATGTCTGCAAAATGTAGCAACTCATCCAAAACATTTAGCTAATTCATGCAACAAAAATGGTCAGTTAGGTTAATTGTCCAGTGCCACCAAAATGAAATGTTTTTATGATTATGTGAGCCATACTAGAACTTTTTGTTGACACTGATTGTCCATTTTGTCTAGCTGAATGCTGTTTTGTATAGGTAAAAGTTTACAGGGAAAAGTCAACACTGGAGTGCATAGAAAAAAAGAATATGCACGTTCTGTGTGTACAGTAAAATTAATTTTGTAGCATGCAAAGAGAAAGCATTCAGTGTATGTCTTACGGAGTTTTTGAGATTTTGGTCTTTCTCTGTTGAGTTAAATGGGAGTATTTGTATGGCTATTAATTACATTAAAATAGCAGTCTGAGGGCGTTTCCAAGATGGCCACCAAGTAAACCACCTTGCCTTGAAAGGAATTTTGCTTATTCAAATATCTTGTTTTGTAGAAACTTGTTAGTAGCATCTCTACTTAGTTTTATCCCCAATTTAAAGGTGTGCATGAAAGTTACTCCTGCTGGAACTTTGGAGAGAATTTCTTTTTATATTTCTTCCACTTTCTGGTTCCTTTTAGAGGCTGAATAAACCATCTAGAGCAACTGCATCACTCACAGATTGATAAACATCCAGTAGTTTCTTAAACGGCCACTGTATGCATTTCTCTGAGGCGCCGAGGGATTTGACGGGGCAGCACTGACACTCCGTCTTTCATTCTCTCTTTCCATCATAGCTGTGAACTCCACCTCTTGCTTGCACGTCTAGTTTTTTATGATATTAGATTCATGATAGTTGTCAGGCCTATTCGGAGTGTAGCTTTTTTTCTTTGTAATATATATAAGGTTATGTGACATCACCACTCTTGATATATTCGATTTTCTTTTGATCGTTTCGGGTGGAGGGTGTCAGGTTTTTTTGACACGCTTTGTGCAGGGGGCAGAAGGCTCGGCACTCGCTCTCCTTTTGCTCTTGTCCATCGGAAAAAAGAGGAGGGGGCAAATTAAACTGTCAAAAATGGAATTGTTCTGTCATCAGCATACCTTCAGCCTCACTCCTGTTGCAGCATCAAGCATGTTTCTAATTCTGCATCTTCTGCACTTGAAATTTCAGAGGGAGGCAAGCAGTGGATGCGTGATGGACTGTACAGGAGTCAGACGTGAAGATCCGTGAATGACAGCCGGGATTAGTTAGAGGAGAAAAGGACTTGTAGCCGCAGGTCACGACCCTTCGCACCAGGTTAACCCAATGATCCTTTTCAAGATAGAGATATAAGTGTTCCTGTGGGAAGAAACAGGTTTGGTTAATCATTTAAAGATCGTTAACACACGAACGAAGGGTTAAAAAGGTTTAACAGGCCTTAGTGCTAAAATATATGAAATATAGATCTGTATATTTCTCATTCACACTGTTTTGTTGTCCAAATTCTCAGGTCAGATCAGACAAATATAGATATTATTATTATTATTATTATTATTATTATTATTATTAAAAAATAAAGTATATGTATAAATGTTTGTTTGTCTTGACAATTATAAAATATTTTATAAAAATTATAAAATGATATTATAAATCTCTCATTTATTTCTTGGGAAAACAAAGATTACTTTTCATAAAAATACTAAGAAAAATATTTTATTAAAAGTTATAAAATGTTATTCTATCTATCTATCTATCTATCTACAATTAAAATAATTAATTAAAATACAAAGAAATAAATTTATTAAAAAATGTAAAATTACACACACACACACACATATATATATATATATCATACAGTATTTGCTAGGAAAACTAAGACTACTTTTTCATAAAAAATACTAAGCATTATTAATGACATCATGACATTTTAATACTGTAATATTGCAACATAACCTATTAACCTAATAGTTTTTATTTTATTTTATTTTATTTTAGTAAATCTAGAGAAAAAAAAAAAGTGGTTAAAATTAGTCTTATGTAAATTTTGTTCAAAAACATAATTCTGTTTTAAGGATGTTTAGATACTATTTGTAAAAACAATGCATGAGTATTGAGAATTTGGGCCAAAATATGTTTAATTAATGTGCAAAAAATCTTAATTGTCTTTTTGTGAGATTCACCCAATCATTACTCTCATAAGACACATGATCCAACCTCAAACACCGCAAACCGCAGTCTAATAAAGACACGTCCATCCATTGTTCCCCAGCAGCTGACCTGGACAGGGAACGTGTCCTCTCAGGACCTCCCGTCCCTGCACTAATAGACAGCGTTAATGACACCAGATTTATGGGGTGCATAAAGAATGTCGTGAATAGAGAGGAAGCCAGGCATGTTGCTTTAAGTCTTGCCCGTGTCAGCAGTACAATTGCTTTACAAATCCCACAGTGAAGACCTCCGTATTATGCTCTCCGTACGGCCCACCCCACCGGCTCACACCTTGATTACTCTTAAGGGAAGGTAATCTTCAACATACACAAATACCAGCAGTTGAACCCAAAGCTAAGACCCGCACACTCACAGTTGATGGGAAATTACTGTAATTCCCCCCTGAGTTTTGGGTGCAAAGGCAGTTCCCCCTCCTTTCCTAAAGCTGCTCTCCAAATCCATGTTTAGTGGCTGCTGCAGATAAGCGCTAAGCGCAGGCTGCCACTATAATTGACGCGCATCCCTCTTTAGTTGAAGGATATCGGAGAAAGGCATTATCCAGCTCTATTAGTGTTTTGTTTTAGTGGAAACTGTTATCCTGCCTCACCGCAGTAAACACAGCACGCATCACCCTGGGAAAGAAAACTTTTAAATGTGTTTTTGTTGTTTATTTAATGCTTGATTTGTTCGTTTCGCTCAATGATTAGCGTTTTTTTCTTTTATTGTTCTAGTTTAAGTGTTGTGCTTAGAGTTGAAATTGTTTTATGCATATATACACATTGATCCACATCAATATAAACTGACCAGATGTTACTTACACACATAGTGGTTAATAGTTTATTATTTAAAAATATCAGTGTTGTTGTCATAAACTAAAACTATTAAAAAATAAAAATAAAAAATTGAACAAAAATTACAATTTAAAATGAGTATAAGCTGAAGTACTAAAATTACTAAAAGTAAAACATTTCAAAAAAAGTTGTAAATTGAAATAAAAGTGAGGTAAAATAACATATAAATATTAGATGAAAAATCAAACTTAGAAAACAAATTAAAAATGAAATAAAATTGAAAATAATTGAAAAAATTTAAGTAATTGAAATAAAGCTGGGATTTAAAAAAGTAGATGAAAAACTTAAAATTATATCGACAATTAGAAATGAAATAAGTGTAACTACAAATTATTAATTGAAAAAAGATTAGATAAAATAAAATAAATATTAGATGAAAAAATTATTTCATTTCTAATTTTCATTATACTTTTAAGTACTAAAATTACTAAAACTAAAATAAATCTGAATAGAAATATTTTAAAAAAGTAATAAAAATGACAAACACATAAAATTACTAAAACTTTAGTAATTGACTTAGTTAATCACTAAAAACCTTTAATTTATTAAGTTAATGTAATAATTAATCAAATTAAAGTGAAAACTGGAAACAAAAATAAAAGCTAATTCAAAATATGTATTGAGTGAAAAATACAGTAAGTAAATATATATATATATATATATATATATATATATATATATATATGTCAACACAACATCTGCAAAGCAATGCATTCTGGGATTACCTTACATATAGTGCTGCCATAGAATTTGTACAAAATCTTAGTAGACAGCAACATCTTGCTTCCTATAAGGCTTCCCACACTCCCTGAAAACCTGAAAATATCAAGGAATTTTAAAATAATGATTCTCAATCATGGAGAAGCTGACAGGCATGTAGTGTGACTACAAGTTTTCTTATAATTAAAAAAAAAAATCCACTTACAGAAATGTTATTTTTATGGTTGCTAAAACCAAATCCTTTTGACAAAATATGTGGGAACTCTGTGCCTAACTTTTGCAATAGCCCTCAAGTGCCTTAAAAATGCTTTGTAGTTGGGCAGTTGGCTAGGTTTTAGTATCGAGCTAATCAGTGTGATGACAGTCATGTGAAAAAAAAAGAAAAAAAGTCAAGCACAGACTCAGAATTAAAATCCTTCTTGACAGTGAGAAAAATGGTGTTTCTTTAAGGCCTCTGCATTGCATCATGGGTCAGGCCCACACTGCAGGCAATATCGTCCCTGAGAGGGGCTGCATTTCAGGCTTCCCTCTGGATGATTGTGTGGTCCTGTAAAATCCGAGCAGGTCTCAAGCGGCCAGAGAAAAAGTGAGAGAGAGGGAGAGAGGAGTACGATGGCGGTTTATTCGGCATACGGGAAATGAAATCTTCAGCACGCATAGGTGAGCTCCCGCAAGACTGCGCTTGAGATTCATAGACACTGTGCATATGAGAACTCTGAAACAGAGAGGAGAGCCGGGTCGCCTGAGTCAAGAGTGTTTGGATCTGCGGAGAGCGCTTTATTAAAGATGAATCGAAGACAAATAAAATGAATGTCAGCACACATGTTCAATTACAGGAGTTTGCCATGGTGCATTGGAGTCGAGTGGGTGCTAATCGCACTAATCGATATGTAAATTTAAAGTACACCAAACGGCACAGCCTCCTGTGACCATACACCTATGTTTAAGCTACATTCAAGTCATTAAACGCAGGTTTCTCTCACATGCCGGAATGCAAGTTGTGACATTTATTTGAACTCACCTGAATAGAAAGACATGAGGAGAGGAGAATAAATAAAAGTGACATTTTCACCTGGCTTGTAATATACTGAAGTTTTAATGAATCAAGAGGGTTTGTATACACACACACACACACACACACACGTACAATTTCTCTCTCTGTTTGGAAATGAAATTATTGTTCACTCTTGTATTTTTACTTCTCCTTCAGAAGGATGCAATGTATCTTAAGTATGTTGTTCACAAGCATGACTTATTCTGGAGAATTAAGTGCCATGCTCTGTAGATCTGTGGTGCTCTGGGACATGTAAACCCCATTTTTTTTAACTCTAAATTCAGAATCCAGCCTGCTGACCTGTACGTTCCCTCAGCGTCCCCTTAACATGACAACCGTCTTACTGTGAGCTTTGGTAAATCATGCAAACAAGAGCGGAGAGGGACACGGGCCTCCCCTCTGCCTTCCACTGCATTCCGAAAATTGATTTACAAACCGCAAAGGTCCCAAAAATGAACCTGCGGTACGTCAGAAAAAACATGAGGAAGCTGCCTTACGAATGAGGAGTCATACTGAGCTCTCGAGTCTTCATGACCAAACTAACGAGCATTCAACTCACAATAAACCTGTCTAATTCAAAGAAATGATCCGGATTCAGTAGAATTTAAGCTCTATATACATCATATGTGACATGCTGTTCATTACCACAGAAAATAGGTTGTTCCTTTGTCAAAATCTAAAGGGCAAGCATTGTAACTGGTTTAAAAGCAATTTTTTTTGCTTGTATTTTTGTTAAAGTTCTTATTAATTCTGTGTTATTTGAGTTGATTTTTAGGTGCAGCTACTTAAGTGGATGAACTAGCCTGTGTTGTTATGTGGTCCTGACAGGAATTGAAAATTCAGTATAACTTTACATAGACAATGCCATTACGTGATTTTATCACACTAGTATAATGATTTTTTTCCCAAAACACCAGAACCACTATAAAATTTGGGTAATTGAACTAATTCGCTAATTAAACAATATTTTTTCCATTAATGATTTTGGTCCTCCAAATGTATTTTGGTCTATTTTGAAATTTTGATTGTAAGTGCATTACTGTAGATTGTATATTATTTTACAAGCATGTCCTAGAGGCTGTCAATAGAGCTTAGTATGCTTTAAACCTGCAAATTTCCTTTAAGTAGTCTTTTGAATTCAAGGCCAAATGGCACAAAAAGAGCAGAAAGTTAGAAGGAAAGAAACTCGACATGACAACAAAGCCAATCCCAGCTCTGTGACTCTGACAAAGGCTCACATCATTGATATGCTTGAACATATTTTACATTGGTAAAACACATTTGATACGCGCCTCTCCTATTTTAGTCACATTTTAAGACGCCTTTTGTACGTTTCTTCCTTACAAGCCCGCCAGAGCGCCTCTCTCCACCAACAAAAGCAGTTAAAATCAGTGATTGCTTTCAGAAACTTTAATTATGACTGGAAAATGGCGTTCTTCCATATAATAGATTCCGATTGTTTCAGCATTATCTACCGTGCAAATAAAATCTACTGTATTCCACAATATTCCCAGGATTAATCACTC
>JAFVLL020011868.1:0-19442 GCA_021397915.2 Tor tambroides
GAAAATCTGGAATCTGAGGGTGCAAAAAAATCAAAATATTGAGAAAATCGCCTTTAAAGTTGTCCAAATGAAGTTCTTAGCAATGCATATTATTACTAATCAAAAATGAAGTTTTGGTATATTTACAGTAGGAAATTTACAAAATATCTTCATGGAACATGATCTTTACGTAATGTCCTAATGATTTTTGGCATAAAAGAAAAATCAATCATTTTGACCCATACAGTGTATTTTTGGCTATTGCTACAAATATACCCCAGCGACTTAAGACTGGTTTTGTGGTCCAGGATCACTTATGCTGATTTTGTGCTTAAGAAGCATTTCTTGTTATCAACGTTGAAAACATTTGTGCTGCTTAATATTCTTGTGGAAACAGTGACACTTTTTCAGGATTCTTTATAAAAGTTCTTATATTATATTCTAAATAAAAGGTTCAAAAGAACTATGTTTACAAAAGAACTATGTTTACTAAAATAGTTAACTATAGCAAAACTATATATAGCTTAACAGACTTTATTCACTTTTATGCATCTTTGCTGAATAAAAGTATAAATTCCCTTCAATAATAATAATAATAATAATAATAATAATAGACCCAAATATTTGAATGGTAATGTAGGTTACAGGCCGAATTAAACACTGAGTGGCTTCTTCTAGCACATAATCAGCACAAATTATCTGAATATACCAATATAAAATATGAATGTTGACCATCATTAGCTTTCAATCCAAGTTGACAAATGTAATTTATGACAAAACACTAACTAATTGAATAAATGAACTGGAAATTAAGCAGAAATTCCATCTCATCTGTTCAAGAGAACAAAACCACACCTTCTCGTGCAAAACTAAGTCAGTTCAGTCAAATGACTCAAATCACTTGAATGATGCATATATAGGAATTCATTCAGTATGTTTTTTCCTCTTAATTTATTTCTTCTTATCTTCTTGCACTAAAAAAAAATAGTGTAGAAAGAATTTTTACACAGAAATTGTTTGTGAATTTCACAATTACAAAGAAATGGCAACTTGAATTTCAAAGAGAAACAGTATTTTCATGTCAAGTGTACTCCAATAATATGTTTTATTTAAAACTTTTTTTTTTTTAAACTGTGCACAGTATAAAAAATATATATTCAGGTGAAGTGAGCATATATGATTTTTTAATGCACATTTTGGAAATTGTATTGCCACAATTTTTTAAAGAAATATCCCAAATTTCACCTGAAAAGGGGCAGTTGGAAACCTGACTAGTGGCCCGCAAATGCAAACTCACTAATCATTTATGGACACATGTAAATATGACAAGCGTGCCTACACTCATCTTTCCAAACACATGCATGAAACACAAATACTCATTTGCTTGTACATAAACATCAGGCTTTATGGGTTTTCTATATGAAGGACCGATCCATCACGCCAGTCCCTGAAGAGTTGTGAAATATAGCTTGCCGAGGGCAAGTTTGCTTTGCCTTTATACCAGGAAATGGAAGCGTAAGGTCAGACTGTACAAGTGCAAAGAAAAGGGCTAACATAACTGATGATTATCGTCTGTATGTGTGTGTGAGAGAGCGTGTGTGTTAAATAAAAAGGATGTAAGGTTACTGGTCTGAATGAACTCTTTCTTTAAGAAACAGTGTAAACAGGTCCGATGTCTACAGTGGAACGGCCTAAAGCGCTCCTACATCTATCAGGGCTAAAAGAGAGGAAAGACTGCACATTTATAGGCTCTTGAAAACATTAATGCTGTTACAGATTTATAGAACAAATTCTGTGGTCATTAGTAGCCATACGTCAAGCTCAGGCAACACATAATGATTTCCTCCACACCACAGTTTGCTGCAAAAACAAATGCTTCAAACTCTTCATCCATGAATTCAGAGAACACGCACACCCAGCCACACACAGCCGCACAATATTTCTCTAATAAGCGTGCTGGCAAGCAGCAAACCCGATAGCTTACAGGCATGAGAGATTACATTAGCATGCTTTAATGCAATTTCAGGATCCTGCATTGTTTGGCACTGTAAAGAAATCTATTGCTCTCACCAGAGACAACTAGAAGCCGAGAGGAAGGGTAGGATCAGGAGGAGAGGAAAGAGGATGGTTTATGTAGTGCTGGTGTATAGGGACGGCCGTGCGAGTGGTGTGTTTGTCCTCTGATAAGGCCTGTGTTCCCGGAGCGCCTGGACTCCCCGGTCCAATATGATTTGGACAGAGAGTGGATCAGAATGTCCAATTTCCTGCCACTGGAAAGGCAAACTGGACGGCGGATATCACTGGATCTATGGCGCGGGCGTTGGAGCAGTCCAATCAGCTTAATGGCTTAGTAGTCTTTGGAGATGTGGAGGACAGACACTGCTGGACTGGATCATGACCAGTTTATTTGGACAGACAGTCAATATGTCTTTCTGTGCCCCATGCAAATTATTCCTTGTTGATTGATGTGTGACTTTTTTACACAATCAGCAATGTGTTCATCTTTTTTTTTTTAAATCCCTGAGAGAAAAAGAAGCTAAAGAGAATTTTAATTTTGTTTAAACTAAGATGAGGGGGAAAAATCATGATGATAATAGTATGGCTAGGAATAAATAACACTGTGATATACTGGCAATGAATTAAAATGTTTTTTGAAGAAAAATAGGAAAGAAAATGATTGTTTGAAATTCAATCGCAGTAAATGAGCTGAAGCCAAACAGTAAATGAATACCAGTTATGTGAAGCGCTTCGCTAGAAAGTTAATTTACTCACTCAAATATATTGTATATATGAGATTACTCAGATATATACATAACACACATTCACATACAGTACTGTTCAAATGTTTGGGGTTGGTACGTTTTTAATGTTTTTGAAAAACGTCCCTCATGTTAACCAAGGCTGCATTATTACTATTATTACAGTTTAAAATAACTGTTTTCTATTTTAATAGATTTTAAAATGTTAAACTATTCCTGTGAATAATTGTTCTCCGAATCAATGTTGAAAACTGTTGTATCACTTTACATTTTTGAGGAAATTGATCATTTTTCATGATTCTCTGATGAACTGAAAGTTCAAAACAGAGCATTTATTTGAAATAAATATTTTATATCATCATAAATGTTATTAATGACACAGTCCCTTCAGATCAATTTAATGCATGCTTGCAGAATAAAAGCATTACTTTTTCAAAAAAATCCTTTAAATCTTACTGACCCCAAACTTTTTTATGGTAGTGTAAATGCATAAATCAACTAGTCAAATTACATGCCAGTCAAAATGAGACTACATTCTGATTACACACTTTCTGTAAAAATGCATTACAATTAATAATTGCATTTTTTCTAACATAAAATCTCTCTCACCTGTATCGCTCATGCCAATGTTTTCCCTTCTAGGTCTATAATACCTGGAGAAAGGCATTCATTAGCATTCCCACTCAGCAGTGGTTCGGCTGGCACAAGACCTTGTATGCAATGCCATGAGACTAATAACTCTGTATCATGTGACGATATAATGACAGAGGTGATTGGCTGATTGCACCCCAGGAACCCACAGAGTCCCAAATCCTTCACTAACTAGAGAAACAGTATTATACTGTATATATAAAATTATTTATAAAAAAGCCCTCAAAATTATTCAACAGATCGTCAGTTGATGGTGGTGCATGTATGCGAAGATTCAGCATGTCTATCTGGCCCCAGCCAAAATAAATATATATAAATTCACATGCCCCATTCAAATTACCAGCAAAACAAAATGAATATTCACATCTAAACGCTAGCCAAATTAAGTCATAACTCAAATTCAGATGTTGCTAGAGGGAGGTTGGCAAACCTGTCAAATAACGCCCTTCAAGCTATGCAGGACACGAGCAACATTAATTTACCATATTTAACATTTATGAAATTAATTACTCTACTCTGTCAAACCGGCATGCAGCAGTCATTAGAACGAGGCAATGCTAATAAGTCATTACTTGTTTGTTTATCGGTAACACAGTGTGTTCAAAACACATTTTCCTCTTGCTTTCTGTACAGGGTTGAACGGCGGGTAATTAAGGGCATATGTCACTGCACACAGCTAGATCTTATAGAGTCCAGTATTCACTGCCATGCTCTTACTGACCAATACATCCTGCCTAGCTGCCAATAGCAATGATGTCAGCAGCACTTTCCCACTGATGGCACAGTAGTTGATCCTCACGGCTACATAGACACTTTATCACAGTGACAGAACCCAAAGCTTTTTCTTTTGTGATCTGCAAAACGGCACAGACCATTAGCTCTCGGTGAAAGTAAACCTCTGCCCTCCTTACGTAATGCCGTACACTGACAACGTACGACTGCACTGCAGTCAATAAACACTATGTAGTATATTACAATAAATAAGATTTGCTTGGTTTCTGATAGGATTAGAAAAAAAACAACTAATTCAATTCACAGACGTTATATGACTTTTTAGGGTAACATTATTTTTAGTCACCTTTCAAGTCTTGAAGTGATTTTAAAAAATACTAAGGGCTGTAAGAGTACAAAATTATTGATAATTGCTAATGTTACTGCATGAATGAACGCTCTTGGTTTTAAATAAACCTAATTTAATAAATAAAATTTGGACTTCACCCAATGCTTAAAAGCACTTTTGTTGAGTCATTGCATCCAAAATAGCATACAGCATGAGCTGCATTTGATGAAGAGCTACTTCGTGAATTTAAAACCAGGGTCAGTAATAGTTTTTTTAAAAGAGAAATTAATGCTTTTATTCAGCAAGAATGCATTAAATTGATCAAGAGTGATGAGTTTTAAATTAAAATGCCGTTCTATTGTATTTTCTATTCATCAAAGAATCCTGTCTTATCATGGTTTCCATACAAATTTTAAACAGCACAAATGTTTTCAACATTGATAATAATAAGAAATGTTTTCTTAAGCACAAAATCAGCATATTAGAATGATTTCTGAAGGGTCATGTGACACTGAAAACTGGAGTAATGGCTGCTGAAAACTCAGGAATAAATTATGTTTTAAAATAATTAAAATATTACATATTTATCTGAAATTGTTATAATGGTTTACAATAATAACATTCATTCGATTAACATTTTTACCAGATTTGTTTATCAAAAACAAATGCATCTTACTGACCACAAACTTATTTTGAACAGTAGTGTCCATATAGTATTCAGACAAGACACTGTTACCAGGGTTTTAAAACAAAATAATAAATAAATCATTTAAATGATCATTTTTGATGAGCAACTCTTTTTTTCTAAAACAGACAAAAATCAATAAGTAAATCTCAGACATCTGATACACATGGTCTTATTACTACTACTGGGAGTCCATCTGGAAAAAATTCAACGTTAAATGTATATTTAATGCAATAAGCAATTCTGAGAAAGAACTACTCACTGGATTGGCAAAAACACCCGGTTAATCCTTTTAAGACATTCAAAGTTTAGTTTTTAGGCCTTTTGTGGCAGGTAAACTACAAGATAAGAATAGTGTTGCATAGTGTTTTTGCTTTTCCACAATGAGTAACTACTGAGGTCTCAAATATTTCAGAAATATCCACCTCTAAACTGCATGTAAAAAAATAAAACCTATGGTGGGTCTCATGAACATGTCGGTCAAAAAGAAGGCCAGGAAAATGTGGCAAGTGGACTGGACCAGTCAAAAGTGTGTTTACACAAGAATGATCAAGAAGTATTGCCACCTTGTGGATGGACCACATAAAAATACCATATGGCATCACACATCTATTGTTTAAACATCACACATCTATTGTCCACATTGTAAAGATAGACATCACCTTGTATAGATATTATCTCTTCATCCATATCTGAGTGTCTCTCACGATCTGAGAGACTTAATTGCCTATTTTTCCGCAATTCAAAAAGTATCATATCTGGACAGAGCAAAACACAAAGGGATATCTATAAGCCCTTTGGGCTTTATTTGTGAAAACACAAATTAAGAAACGGCACAGTGATAAAGGCTGAAGAATCAGCAAGCAATTTATGGAAATTCCCCTAGATCACTTCTAGAAGAAAGAACTTATGCAAATGAAATCAGACAGGAGAAACGGCAGGAGATAAGCAAGTAAAGAGAGGCAAAGGTGTGGCGACGGATGTATCTGGGTGTATATTTTTAGAGTGTAAGTACATGATGAGACCTGAAGCTTGCTGATCAGCAGGGGAGCTTCTGCTTTTGAGCAGGAGATAACTCAGACGTGCTGCTCTATTCATCTTCTCTGCCAGGAAGACATTCTCCCAGACATTAAAGCTTCGCCGCAATCTTTCTGTTTCCCTCTTTTCCTTCTCTCTATTTCTGTTCCCTCTCTCAGTCTTCTTTTCGCTCTCATACATACACAAAAAAAGCGCACCGCACATTAAATTTACAGTTCTTTCTCCATCCTAATCTGCCTCCCATCACAATTCCATCTTCACACATCCCACCTGATCCACAACTGTAATGAGAAAGATATGAGTGCATTTCCCCTTAACTTGAACTGTAATCCACATACTTCCAAAGTGTCATCCGTCACGATCTACTGTACGCTCCAAGAAAAAAAATATTTCAATCATACTATGGGGTTCAAATGCAAAGCCTGCAATGCAGTTCAGTGGCTCTCAATTATTGTTTTTTTGTTTGTTTTTGTTTTGTTTTGTTTTTTTGGTAAGTGTTAAAAAAATTTTTGCAAAACCAAAAAAATAACTTTTTGTTTAAAAAATACACAAAAGGACATCTTCATTCCATACTCAAAGCCATAAAAAGGAAAAGAAAAGAAAAGAAAAGAAAAGAAAAGAAAAGAAAACACTTCAAAAGAAAAAAAAATGTAGATAACCTAGTCAACCTTATTTAAATTGATTCCACTCTATTGCATGGATGTGGTTGGTTCAAAGAAACTCAAAACCATAGATGACACAGAAAAATCAAGGCTGTTTGCAGAACATATTTGTTATATTCATTGCTAAACTGAAACATAAATAGTTCCTCTATTTTGTTAGTGTGGTTGAAACGAAATCTCAGACATCCTCACACCAGGAATCTCTCACTGCAGGAGAGCTAAATGAATTTCCCCAGTGGGGACTGAGCTCCTGTAAGATAATTCACTCCTGGCTTTATTGCATTTACTCCCATCTCAGCTATCTGAAGCTTTATTAGTTTGTTTCAGTCAGGCTGCACTTCTCAATTTGATATTTAAAAAAAAAAAACGTCCATCGCAGATAATTACTGTTAGAATTACCGCAACCTCAACAAATCATATAAATTTTCACAAGTCCGGAGGGAAATGGACCTCTGATTGATCAGATGCTCAGGAAATTGAGTCTAAATAAATAAATAATGAAGCATAGAATCATTTTGGACTGTAAGGTAAATACAATGTTCTCTCAAGAGTGCTTTAAATAAAAGAAATCTTATAGTCTCAGATGTATTCTATATATAGGCTAACGGTCAGTTCGCTAGATTTATGCTGCGGAAGTTGAGTGGTGCGCTGCTGTCACAGCATGACTCAGATGGACACAACAATGAAGCAAATAATAATGACAACACAACAACAGCAGCCAAAAATATCAGCCAACAACACAATATCACAAAAGATCTAGCCAACAACACAACAAGACCAAAAGAACATTCAAAACTGCTGCATTAAAATCATGTTTGATCAATAATATTAAGTTCTCTAGGACAAACAAACTCATTTAGCTTTAATGCTAGCATAGCATCAAAAATACTACCATTTTGCAATGCTCACAGTATAATGTGTAACATCCTAAAAATCTTACTGTACTTTCTAAACAAAAACATGGCAAGCTAACCTTCATCTCCTATTTTGAGTACTTGGGTACTTGTGTACAACAAGAAATGCTGTTGTGTTGTGGCCTGAAACTTTTGTGTTGTAAGCTGTTGCTTACATCGCAAACATCATTATATGGTATCCAAGGATGCCTAAAAAATCTGGAGAAAGCAGTACAAAAGGATTTGTGCCATCTTTGCTCATGGATGCACACTTTTTCAACCAATCACCTGCTTCGTAAATGTCATGTGACTTAGGCCTACTCTGGAGCCACATGACATTTCCATAGTCTGAATTGGGCTGTGATGTCAAATGCAGGAGACAGTGGGAAATATAAATCAAATTTAACATGTCAGAGGAGAACAATGCCATTTGTTAGACGCAAATAGATACAGCTTCTAACTATGCTAACTATGCTAACTAGCCAAGCTTTAACCCCTGGTTGTGCCTAGCACAGAAGCTTTTTAATGGTTCATCAAATCTTTTGTATTTTCTTAGCCCACACACTAACTCCTGCTGATATCTTCCATGTACTAATGTTCAGTGGCTAATGTTTTCAGTAAATGCACAATGGGGCAATTTGTGATTGTTTAGTTAATTTTTCTCAACAGTGATCTTTACATTAGTAGCCTGCTGTCACATTTTTGTTCTTGCTTAAGTGACTGTTGTTTCTGAGAGGCCTGCGGACTGATGAGTTGACAAAGTTTAAATGAAGTGGCCCAATATCTTCTGGCATTATCACAATAACACACTCTAAAATCAAAACCTAATGTGTCTTACTAATAAAAGGCCGCATGTGATTTAAAATTATGCTGCAAGTTTTCTATGTTAATGGGACCATTACACACTGACCTCAATAAGAGGGTAATTTTAGAGGAATGAATTAAAACAGCACTTTAATGAAAAATGAATGTGTAATGAAGCTTGGCGAGTCTATCATGCCAACAGTCCTAAAGCACGGAGTGAGCGGTTCTGACATCCATCATCCACTCTGCAATTTAACACGTAACCTTTTCAGTTCACGCCACATCAAAACTCTCGCTTTGACATGATTACATTTGCGGATATGATTTTGTGTCAGTAAATGGGATTGAAGATGGGAGGGAGTGTTTTTAAATGGCTCGTGGGTAAAATGATATGAAGCGAGTGACGCATGATATTTCACTTTTTTTTCAGTTTATATGTCATCAGTGTGCAGTACTCAAAACGATATACATTTTTAAATGAATAATATAAAAATTATATATATATATATATAAAACTTATCATACTTTATATTTATTAGTTAAATATAACTAATGAAATTCTAAAATATTATGCAATTTTATAATATAACTTTTTAATATATAACTATATAATTATATATGATTTTAATAAGTATATATATAAAATTAGCAATTAATTATTATAATTATTTATATAATTAAAATATATTATTTATTTGCATATAATTATTATATTTATACTAATTAACATAATTATATAATTATTAATATTAACATTAATTGATATTCATATTAATTACATATAATACTATTTAATATGAATAATAATTAAATATTATGCAATTTAATATATTCAATATATAATTTTATAAAATGTAAAAATAATATTATAATATATCATAATAACTTCATGAATAACAATATTTAAATTCAAACTTTTAATTATTTTATAATATTTCATTTTAGGTCCCTGTAAGTATATGTCTTCACTGGGAATTTGATTAAATAAGAAGTACTGTGCTTAATTTCACATTCAATTGTGAAAGGAGCTATGGGGTTTGCCCAGCGCTCGAGGCTAGGCTAAAACCAGGCACCTCGCAGGATGTGAGAAGCCAAAGAGAGGTCAGGAGCGCAGAAGCTGTCATGGAGAAAGAGAACAGGGTCATACAGCGGTGAATCAAGGTTCCTGCCATGATGGAGGGATTAAGTAACTTTCAGTGGAATGGAATTATCCATTAAGAGAGACAGGCCGAGCCTTCAGAAGACAGCACTGTAAATCAAACGAGTCCAGGGCTTATCTCCTCACCTGACCACCAGAGCCTCCTGAGCCCCCTACAAGGTCACCTGAAATGATGGTGTGGCTGGAGGTTTACTAAAGATCTGGGCCATGCTCAGGTTGAGAATCATGCCCGCAAGGTCAAAAATCCCACCACGGCATCATTCTACATTCGAAATCAGACTCCACTGTCTTCATCCACACCAGCCCTGGAGAAAGGTTTGTCTGGCTGCTTGGCCAGAGCCTTATCTTCCTCCTTCAAGTATTGGCTATCCTTTCAATAGGCTGCACATCTATGAATTCCCTCTCTCTCTCTCTGACAAGGATGTGCTTTACAGCTGTAATCTTCTCGAGCCTGTCCTTCAAAGCCACCAGAGGCCCTATGTCAGCCCAGCGTTCTGGTGGAAAGGAGCTTTAAAAGGGTAATGATGTCCATAGTGTGGGCAGAACGTTGTTTTTCATTGGTGCGCTGGTGCCCAGGGGGTGGAGGGTTTATGAAAATGTCTGTCGCTGATGCGCAGAGCGTTCAAAGATGATTGATTTCAGTGACACAGTGAGTGACCCTAAACCTTGCACTTCTACAAGCTCCAGGGCTTCTACCTTCTTCTAATGGGCTTGGATAGAATTCTGTCAACATATCATCAACAGCATTACAAAAAAAAAACAACCCTTGCTCCCAACAGCAATCATTGCAGCAGCACTGCTGTTTAAAGGTTTCTATTGTACTTGAACTGTTTTAGATATTAAAGGCTTAGATGCACTCACAGACCTTTGTTCATTTATCATGAATATTAAACTGATGCTCCAATAGGAAAAAAAAGTGAAATGTATGATTCAGCTAATTGCAAAGTACAATGTCTGATTTTGTGTGTGTTTCAGTATGCATTGACTTTGTGAGTTTCTTGCCTCTCCCTGCATACAAAAGCTGGAGTAATATTCATGAGGTTTCAGGAATATATAATATGTGGTACTCCCAGAATCCACCTCATTGCAGGAGCAGGGTACAGTATGTCCTCCATGCTATATATCAGTTTTATAAGCCCTCTCCTCAGGGCCCCAGAATCAGCTGTATCACGCTCCATCATCCAGACTTTAGTCTCCCACTGCTTGCTCTGCCTCTCATGGCTTGGACTAAAAATCAACTGCCTTTAAAACTATATTTTCTCATTTATACATTTTGATTTAATTGAATCAGAGTAATAAGAACCAACAAAAAATATAGTATATTACTAATATACATATATAAACTTAGGTAACACTTAGAGACCAGTTCTCACTATTAACAAGTGGCTTCATTAGCATGCCTGTTAACATATTAGCTGTTTATTAGTACTTTTAAAACACATAATCTGCATGAGCATATTCTACGTTCTTAATCTTGCCCAATACAGTACCTAAACTTAACAACTACCTTACTAACTATTAATAAACAGCAAATTAGAAGTTTATTGAGGCAAAAGTCATAGTTAATGGTTTGTTAATAGCAAGAATTGGACCATAAAATAAAGTGTGACCATATATAATATATATAAAATAATATATAGTAATTAAATATCACTCACATTACCTCAGTTAAAAAGGAAAAAAGTTTTTTTTTTAGAATACCATGAAAATAAAATGTCTCTATACCTGTCAGATATGAATTAAATTATTGTTAATTTATTTTTATATTTTTAAATTTATTTTATTAACAAACAACATTTAAACTAAATAGAAAACTAGCCAATCATAAATGCATTCTGCATTAATTTTGCTGACATCAGGTTTGCTGATATGTTTTTGGAGGGCTTTTCCCTTAAAGGGATAGTTCACCCAAAAAGGAAAATGTGATGTTTATCTGCTTACCCCCAGGGCATCCAAGATGTAGATGACTTTGTTTCTGCAGTAGAACACAAACAAAGATTTTTAACTCAAACCATTGCAGTCTGTCAGTCATATAATGGCAGTCAATGGGATCCACGGCATTGAGAGTCAAAAAAAACACACAGACAAAAAAAAGAATGCTTTGAATGTTGCTGGCTGTTGTGAACGTGCTCAGGACAGTTGGACATTGTGGTGGATCAGAGGTAAAAAATGATAAAAATACTGTTCAGTTTCTTGCACAGACCAATTGTTTCGTGTCTTAAGACCTCAATGTATAGTCACAAGCCACAAGGTATAATTTGGTTTTGTCTGTGTATGTTTTTTTGACTCTCAAAGCCGTGGGTCCCATTGACTGCCATTATATGACTGACAGACTGCAACGGTTTGAGTTAAAAATCTTCGTTTGTGTTCTACTGAAGAAACAAAGTCACCTACATCTTGGATGCCCTTGGGGTAAGCAGATACACATCAAATTTTCATTTTTGTGTGAACTATACCTTTAATGTTGTAGTTTGTGCATCACTGTCATTGTTATTTTGGAGTAATATTCATTTAAGATATGATATCTATGGTATTCATCAATGAAATAATTAAACATATATTTTGCCCTATTGGCTAAATGTTGTTTGACTTCAATTTTCTTTACACAAATCTATCATATGGCTTCAGAAAACTGGGAATGTAGAGCATGGGCCTCTTTTATAATACTGCTGCTTATAAATATAATAATATATATATAATGCTGCTTTTTTACTGTTTTGAAGTTTGACATCAACAGTCCTCCATTATATTGAAAAGAGTGGCCCAAAAATTTTAATCCTGTCATCATTTACTCACCCTCAAGTTATTCTAAACCTGTAGGAGTTTCTTTCTTCTGTTGAACACAAAAGAAGATATTCTGAAGAATGTTGGGAAACAAACAGTTAACGGTAGCCATATGGAAAGAATACTGTGGAAGTCAATGGCTAACGGCAACTGTTTGATTACCAACATTCTTTAAAATATCTTATTTTATGTTCAAAAGAAGAAAGAAACTCATTCAGGTTTAGAACAACTTGAAGGTGAATTCATCTTTAAGTTAAGTGTCGAATATTCCTTTAAAGGTAATGAGCGATATCAGAACTTTAAAGAGGGTATTTGTTCAGCATTCATTCCTGACTGGAACATTTTCTCCATAAGCTCTCTTCTTTCCTCAACTCTATTCACCCTTTCAGCCAACCCTGATCCTGATCAACACATTTCTCCATCTCTACGTACATCCTCCTCATCACCTTCCTTTCCTCCCCCTCTTATCTCTCTCGGTTCACAATCAGTACGGTTTGGTGATTGTCACCCAGCCCACGTCTGCGGAGCAGATGAGGGCTCAGTCTGCTTCCAGGTTCTGAGTCTCAGTTCGTAGTGTGTGTGATGTATGTATGTAAGATGATGCATGAAACGTGGGCTGCGGCAGATTGAGAAGAGTTCCTGAGCAGACAGGAATATGATACGCTCACCCCCAAAAAGTTACAGCCCCTGGAACCGATTGTTTTCAGGAAATACATTTAGAACAGGAAATACACCAACTAGCCTCTAATGAGACCTGGTGTGAGATATTGTCATTTGTCTTTCCGCCTGTGCAGGTTTGTTGTGAACGATGCAGCGTTGTCATTACTGAGACACATTAACTATCAGCAGTGACTGACAAAGCAATTATCTCTTTTGCTGCTCCGCAGTGTATTAATAAGTAAGTGCTAATAAGGAAACATAGCTGTTTTAATTTTAGCACAGTAAGGAGAAAATACAAGAGGAAACAGTTGCCTTCATGTAAAAAGTGCAAAACTTGATTTTCTTCATAAATATTGTAAATATTTGTATTGTTTACCAGTAAAATATCTAAACATCCCCGAAACAAGATAAATTTACTTGAAAAGCAGATTTGCGTTGACTTGCGTAAAATAGAAAATGTATATCTTGATTTAAGATTTTTTTTTTGTTCTTATGTAAAGCATAAACCACACAAAATTTGGTTAATTTATGCTTACAATTTTATGCTTTATGCTGCAAGGCAAAAATCTAAAGCTAATTCAATGTATATGCGCCTTTTAAATTACAATTACTTTGACATTAGAGCTTGTTTTCAGAGAATTTACCTTGAATATAAATGAATATAATTTTTTTTTTTTTACTAGATTTAATGTGCTGTGTCCCGATTCACCTATTATACAGTACTA
This sequence comes from Tor tambroides, assembly GCA_021397915.2. Taxonomy (NCBI): domain Eukaryota; kingdom Metazoa; phylum Chordata; class Actinopteri; order Cypriniformes; family Cyprinidae; genus Tor; species Tor tambroides. The sequence goes on from JAFVLL020011868.1 coordinate 13,860, forward strand.
TGCTCTAAAAGTATGTGATCTTTTTCTGAAGAAAATGTAGATACTTTTGAGTGTAACAAGATAGGCAAGCTTGAGGACATTCTACAACACCATAAAATGAACGACCAATGAAACCTGAAGCTTTGTCACTGCGTTTTGTCACTGTTAACATATCCACAAACTTCCCTAAGCACTTCCCCCGGGGGAACATCCTGCTGCAATTTTGAAGTGCATTCCACGTTGTGAAGTGGACAGAGGAAGCTTATATAGACAGACCCTCAACCCCTCACGTAAAAAAACCCCCCAAAGTGAAACACTACCTCATTCATTTTGATTGTTTCTCTCACAGAGTTCTTAGACTTTATACTGACACCTACAGGTGTGGAAGCAGCATGATGCAAGAGGAAGCCCAGCTCCATCTAAGTGGGTGTTTACTCAACACTCTTTTCAACTAAAAACTGAAAAGTTTTTGGACATTAATTTACACAGCAACCGCATTTTGGCAGCCTAAAAATGCAAACTTTCAAAACGGGTTTCAAAGTGCAAGTTTTTGAAAACAATACCATTATTGTCTCTGTGTAAACTACAAAGACACAAATTTGTGAATACGGTGACGTCATGTGCATGCATATTACGTGTTCCATCTATAGGCTTGCGGGAGTAGTACTGGCCTGGCGTGCAGTCTTTTTTGTGGATCTGTGTGTGGACATACAAAAAAACTTTTCTGTTTTTAGTTCGTTGTTGCGTAAATTTACCCTTAGATAAAGTAGTTTTTGGGCCATTTATTAGAGTCATCTCCTGTGAGTGTACATGATTTTAAATATACTTTTATAAGTCATTAGCCTTCATCAGGTTTTTTTTATATGGAAAACAAAGATAGTTGTGTTTTTTTCCAGCTCTGTAGCTTTGAGTGTTGCAGTATGATGTATTTTTAATCATGACAAGAACTCACCTTTGGTTAGACTTTGAACACAAAACTTGCAATGTTACTAGCCTTTAAAAAATATCAGCTATTTAAAAAAAATAATACGACTGATTTGGTGGGGGAAGTCTGCCAGGATTTTAAAGGAGCAAAAGATTTCTCTGGAGAGAATCTTCAAAACTCAGCAATTCTGTATTTTTCCATTAAGCTGTCAAAGTAGTTTTGCGATATCATACTCTTAACGTTCCATTTCCAAGTCCAGGAAGCTCCTGAGGTTTGGTGTTCCGATTCACTTTTGCTGTCGATGTCCCCTTAACCACATACTCATCTGTCTTTATTCTGCTTCTGGGATTTCACTTTTCCTTTCAGCAAAGATCTGTCAGGATTCAGGGAGAGAGACTTTGCGGGATCCTGGGCAATTTTGAAATTAAAATTTCTTGTGTGCGCACACAGTAAGGCACTGGGAGATGTTATTCTTTGCGGCAGAAAGCATGACGGAATCTGAGATGAGTTTAATTTGATTCATACCTTTATTGAAGAGGAAAAATGGCCAATTGCTAGCTGGAATCGATCACGGAATTGCTTTAAAGTGTCCGTTCCTATTTCTTTTCTGACAAGTTGATGCACTTGGCCAGAGAGGCAGCAATCTTTTTGATAACAGCTAAAAGGACCAGCCTGAACTGTGTTTGAGGACACAGATTCTTGGTTCTGACAGCATCTGTAAAATCAAATCCATACATCACGGCAGCTCTTGTCACGGACTTGCTCGTCTGCCACCCGTGAGTGGCCGAAGGAAGCTCGGAATATAAATTCCCAGCCCTCCCTGCGACACGGCTTCATATTAAAATTGCATGATGGTAGCATGATGGAACTGCAAGGGTCTTTCCCTTCGGAGACATCTAATAATGTCACCCTGCAACATTTATCACATCACGACAAGTCTGTTCATTAAATCTGCCATGTGATGTCTCCGCTGTCTCCGTCTCTCCCTCCCTTTTCCTCTCTCGTTGTTACCCCAGGTGGGACGCAGGATTACTAGAATAGCTAAAAACAGCCCAGGCCCGGCACAGTGTGGCCTGGATCTGCGCTTGCTCTTTGAAGGCTGAGCTGAGGGAAGCGGCCGTATCAAACATAATGAGGCCTGAGTTATGTAGGCCACTCACCGTTTTTATGTCATTTTTAATTGCTGTTGCTGGAACGGCCTCTCCCCAGATTCCCTGGGCGGACGACCTCATATGGCAAAGGACAATTAAGGGCCATTTTGTCAGAATTTACGTCTTCATCGGCCGTCAGACAAGCCAAAGATATGTCATGATTGTATTTTTCAAGTGGGGAATCTAATTGGTCCATTATGCTCTGACAGGAGACATTTGTACGAGCTGATGTGCTTTTACCACTCCCGAAAATGCTACCTTGTTAAAAGGATTGTTAAAAATGTTATGTGTCGTAACAGCAATTTTTTGATTTTATATGTGGCTAAATTAATTGGAAATTAATTTGGACAAATAGAAAAATTATCGTAAGTGCTCTGACACAAAGACATAAAGATATTTTATATGTGATTTACTCAACATAATGCATAATAAGTAGAATAAATAACCTTGTGAAGCATAGCATATAAAACAAAACAAAATTTGAAATGGAACCTTTTAACAAAATATGTAAAAAAAAAAATTTAAATCCTGCTGTTTAAATCTATTTGCTATTGCTATTTTACTCATCTTTTTACATGATTTTTCCAAAAAAAATGATAATCAAGTAAACCCAAGTTGTTTCGTTCCAGTAAATAATCATCTTGAAATATTACTAACAATTTAAAAGTTATTATTACGTGTACTTTATAAAAATCCTATTAAGGATATTACAGAAAAAAGACACGTCTACAAAAACCTGAAGGAGGATGTTTTTATAATTATACTAAAAGGACTTGTACTGGCCAAAAAAGTTCATAGTGCTGATAATTTAGAGGCCTTAGAAATTTGCATATTAAATTTGATACACAATAAGAATCGTTTGTTTTTTAGAATTAAAAAACATTGCTCGTTCTCTGTTCACTGCAAATACTATACCTACATCGAAATGAAAAATGTGACATTTCTTAATATATATTTTTCTATGGCATATATTTTGCAACTATGAACCTATGTCTAAAAACATGGTCAAACCATGACACTTTTTATAAGTTTTGCGAGTTCACTTTCTCCTTTTCCTGTCTCACTTTTTAAGCCTCTGTATCATCCTGCTCCGCCCGCCCTTGTTTTTATCAATCTAATCGCTAATGAGCAGTAATACCCATTGCAACTGTTTGCCGGTCGATGTCTCTCATCACAATGGTAATCAGTTTTTACAGCACTCATCGGCCGAGTGGTTTCAGCTCACGACTACCTGGAGTCTAATCAGATGTAATCAGAAATGGCGCGCTGATAATGACCACAGTACGATCAATGTCCTCCAGTAGCGAGAACAAATCATTAGGGCAACATAATCGTTAACTTTGACAACATTAAAAATTGATAATTTCATTTGCACCTTGTGAAAAATTGGAAGAGCAATATCCATGTCCGCAGGCCCACTTGTCATCGTAATCTCATTTGAATAAACAGCACCAGGTAAGGTGAAGGCATCAGAGCGCAGACGACCGCTGCCAGCACTCTCCAAAGTGTGTTAGGAGACAAAATCATTGCGTAAAATGTGATTACGCGTTAATCTCCGGCATGTCTGGTGTATTTTTATACCGTACCGCTGAGGTTGGACAGTCCCTTTCGTGTGCTTAAGTACCCAGCTGAAGTTGGCTACCCAGCTAAATGTTCCCACACAGTGTGTGAGATGGGCAGGAAGGATGGAGGTCTACTCCTGCTGTTTGATGAATGGCTGTAGAATCAATGTGGATGGGCCCTGACTGTAGGGATTGATACTTTTATCAATGCCCTTTTCCTTACCAGCAGATACATCAGCTGGCTTTAAGCATTGATAGAGAGGCAGACAGCATCTTTGTGTGTGTTTGTATCTGTGATTGTCAAGCTGTGTTTGACCGTATCTATATTTGACATTTCAGATGTAAGCGTCTCTTATCTTACAGTATCTGTCTGTGTGTGTACGAAACGTTTCATGTTTCTTCATGAGTCTTGAATATTATGTTCTTAAGATACTGAGCACACAGTGTTCTTCTCTCTTTAGGTATACAGTTCAGCACATGCAGTTTTAGACAGAATGACAGCGAACATGATGCTAGACGTATCTCTAGTGGTACAAAAAGGAATCTAGTGATGTCGGAACCATGGCCTTGTGGTTCGATTTTAAGATTCCTTAAGCCACAGTGTTCATGCAGTTTTAAATCTGGCCCATGGCATTTTGTGAACCTGTTTTCCTCACTTCTCCTCATTATTTGCTGCCCATTTGGCTTATTTTCAGTTCATGAGCTGGAGACGTATTTTTAATCTGTCTGTCTGTTTAACATTTAGAACTTTCTCATTATCTCATCTTTCTCATTATTTTAGCCAAAATAAATCTTATTTATTTATTGAATTTTTATGGGTGGTATTTCAAGCGTTGATTATTAATAGCCTATTATCTATGTTTCAGGACAGGCCCCATGTGTTGTTTATGGGTAATTCTTACTGAATACAAAAATGAAATGTATTACTAAAAACTACAATTACAGCAGTTATATGAATTTCAGTTTTAATAGTTTATTTCTGCTTCCTCAAGCTCAAATTTGACTTACAAATCTGAATCGTGTTTGCTTCCCAAATTAAATTCTGAATGGTGCTCTCTGTTGTCAAAACGGCATTAAAAATGTCTTAAACGTGATTTATACATATTCATATTAATGAACTACTTAATCTTGGTTAATGATTGTAATGAGTTATTTTAAAGTGATACTGTGAGAAATCCAAGCAGATGCGATTATTTTTTTTTTTCCATTTTTTTCTGCTAGTCTTACAACAATGCATGCAGCTCTACACTTTCCTTCCCTTCTGTGCGAGTTTCCGTCAACGTCCATCTCAGCTCATCTCCTCTGGAATAATGTGATTCTGCCGCACTTTGTTTGAATCAAACTTGTCTGTCTGATAAGCATCCAGCTAAATGCCAAACTCTAGAATCTATATGAAACAAAACAATTAAGCCCATATTCATTATGAATCTCCATCTCAATAAGTGCCTGTCTGTGTGATTATGAATTTGCTATTATGAATAAAAGGCCGATGTTTAAATGGCTGTATATTTATCAAGTGGTAAATGTCACTGTAGACATGCATTATGACTGAGGCATTAACGGAAGGCAGAGACATATCGAAATGCAAATGTGGTTTTCAAGTCAACATGAAATCAAAATTGATGCTATTTATTTTCTTAGTGCATGTTCCTGGTCCTATTGTGAATGATTCATCAGCGAATGTTATTCCCAAATGAAAAGATTTGTCTTTTGTGCATTCATTTGTATGCTTTGTACAAACATACAGAGGTGTAAAGTACTTGAGTAAATGTAACTAATTACTGTACTTAAGTATCTTTTCGGATACTTTGTAGTTGTACTGAGTATCAATGATATTAGCAACTTTTACACTCTACTTCACTACATTTTTAAATGAGTATCTGTACTCTTTACTCAACTACATTTGAAATGAGTGTTGCAGTTACAAATTACATTTTGCATGGTACCTAGCTTTTCTGCAGCAGTT
>JAFVLL020011869.1:0-40310 GCA_021397915.2 Tor tambroides
GGTAAACAGATCAAAAGGAACGACAGGAAGGCAGAAAAATGAAGGATGAAGAAAATTCCTTCTGGGGCTCTGTAATCTTTTTAGGGTGCCTCTAACACCGCTTCAAACCTCTTCTGGAACATGGTGAACCGCCACGATTGGCTAGCCGAGCTCATGAGAGCTAATGTGATTGTGGCCTAGTGATATCTAACATTACTTTGTGTGTATGTTGGGAGAGATAGAGATTGAAAAAAAGAGGTTGAGTGTGCAGGATTTATGGCTGCTAATATAATCACAAGTACTGTTATCTAGTTGTAGGCCATTTTCTGTAAGCCTAAGAGGAATCAAATACAGCAAAAGCCTCTACCCACTATTATCTAGAAAGATAAGTGAAATCCAAAAGCAAACAGGCAGACTTTCTAGTCACTGCATTAATCTTTATTTTACCAAAAGCCTATTCTCACTCTTCGAGCTGCACTAGTTAAAAATACCCTAACGCAGCAGGCCTGTTCAAATCAACCACTTATCACACACGCCATTTGAGTGACAGGGGTTGTGTCTATCGAGAGAACCTGTCTCTGTCTGCTTCAATGCTCGTCTCTGTGGCAATGCAAGAGGGAGCGACCCAGCGTGACACTCACTCTAGTTTCAAATGCCATGGCAAACTAAGAACAGATAAGGCACACAATAGAGAGATATCGCCAGTCTCATCGGTGCAACCAGCAAACCTCTATGAAGAAACACGCGGACGCTTTGACAGATGGACAATTTTCCAGCATGGGAGACCACATGTTGGGGAACGGTTTGTGACCTCCTTTTTGGTCTCAAAAGATAATTAGAATGAAATAAATGTTGACATGCATGGACTGGAACACTTTTTTGCTGCTCATGTTTCATTTTCATGTTTTTGTATAAAAACAGTGGTACCCTTTGCTAACTACATACAAAAAAAATCCTGAAAATACAGAGACCCTAAAAAGAATCTGGACACTTAAGCTTATAACTTAAAAATATGAGAACATCAATGCATCAGATAACAAAAAATAACACTAAGAAAAAAATTGTCCAAAAAATTATATGTACCAACAGAATATAATAATATACGTTATAAAAAAATCTATATATAAATAAATGAAACTTTAATAATTAATCATTTACATCGCCTAACATTAAAATTTGTAACCAGAAATATATTTTCCACACTGAATCTCTAAATTAATGTATGTTAAATACCTTGATATATTTAATGTTGTATATAGTAATATATATTCAGTATTTCTGTTTCTGATATCAGCTCTCTTTGAATAAGAGCTGTCAGTTCATCGATTAATAAAAAATGTGCGATGAATAATTGGTACATTTTCTTTACTCAATTAGAAGCACTATATATATATATGTACCTATACACAAACTTAATATGTATGAAAAACCTATATTGTGAAATACTTTGCTTGAAAAGTGTTTGTTTGTAATATTGTTATTGCCTTTCTCTTAGATTTATATACTTGCATTTTATAGATTTCCTTTCTCTTAGTATCTGCTGTTACATTAAATATAGCAACATTTTCTTTAAACAATACAATTAAATACTATTTTATTTAATGCAATGGCATCCACGTTTAAGTGTACCTTATCTGTTAAAATACTTTTTTGGGTAAAATGAACCTTTTTTGGAGCTAACAATTTTTCAAGACTAAAACACTGGGGAAAAAGACATTTATAAAATGTTAAATATTAAAGAAAGACAATGACATCAGTATTAATAATTAATCATCTCAAACGGTTCACCGCCGAATAGAAACGTTTGGATTTTTAATCAAAGACAATGCAATCTTATCTCTTCTCAGAGTCCATATGTTTTTTGCAGTGTCGTTGTTTGGTCTAAAGCTTCTCAAATATTCATTATTTATCCATTTACAGCTCCACATTAGCATATATAGCCTTTTCCACCCCAAAGCTATGAATTATATAACGACCGTTCATGAAAAACAAAAACGTTCATAAATAACCAATGAGAGGCCACCTTATTCGACTCCGGATGATAAATGATAAAATGAATAAAATATACAAATGTGTGATGAGAGAGGAAACGGGTATCAAAGAAGTAAAGGGGATTCGGGAATTTAAAGACCAAAGATGCTTGACCCAGTGAATTGTTAAACAAATGATATTAAATAAAGAAGCGAAAAAGTAAGAGAAAGTGTGAAAACAACAGAGGCTAAAAGTGACAGAGGGCAGTGCCAGCTTGAGAGCGTGTGCATAAGTCTGCTGATTTTCTGAACTGATTTTGCCAGCCAAAGACTGAGTTTGCATATAATAGGTACAGCAAACAGCAGGGACATTGCATCCGCAATGTATTCTCTGGCATGAGAAGAAAGCAGAGATACTGGCAAAGCCCTCTGCACACTACCTGAAACCTCGGATGCAGGATGAGGATGAGGGACATTCTTTGCTAATTGCTTTGGCACAGTGGCACTTTGCATTGCTAGTGCGAAAGATTTGAGACAAAATTCATCTGAAAGCAGTCTGAGTCATATCAGATTAAACTTAATGTGTGCAGGATATGAAACTCTGGCATTTTATGTGGCATTCAAATAAAGACGATAAAAAGAAAGGGAAAAAAAAAAGTAATAATTGCTCCCAGCTAAAACGGCCAGGGAATTTAAATACTCCCACATCCACTAGGATTTGGTGCCAAATTGTACAAAGCGAACGTTTAAAAGACATAAAACTTGCATCCGAGCTTCCAGGCAACTATTGTGGTTTCAATGGGGATATTAGTTTATCCTCAATTCAATGAGGAATTGATAACAATAATCACTAGGTTATTTGAGTTGTTTGAAGTAAAACACAATACAAGCAGCTTCTAACTGCATGATTATTCACTTGAACACAGAGAATGTTTTGAAATCCGTTAGATCCCAATACAAATAATAGACAGAAAAGTTTAATACATCTTTATTTTTTCCTCAGTACAGGCAAATAAACTGCCATGAAAGATTATGTTTGTAAAAAGAAGACTGCACATCTTTAGGTTTATTTTGCCTGTTTCTTAAACAACACAGTGTGGGTTCATAGCATTAAAAGTAAAAGAAAAATACATAGTAATCACTATACTACTGAAATGTTGCCATATAGATTGTCATGCTTTGATGACCTTCAACTATGAAATGCTCAGTCTGTAAAAAATGCAAATGAATAATGATCAGCTTGTCACACCCAGGAGATGTCAGTTTATTGCTGTGTGTGACTGTGAGAGTTCCCTGAACACCGTGTGGTCGAGCAGTGATGGGTAAATCAGGTGACAGTCTGGCGGCTGTACAGCTCGATGGTGACCGCACTGAGGAACACTGGGATGCTCTTCTGATGGAAGAGATGCAGATCTACCAGTCCAGTCAGAGTGCGGGAAAAATCTGTCTCCAACAGCTGCATGCTGCCGCTGCCCACTGGACCAGTAGACTGGAGAGAGGGAGAGACAGGGGAGAGAGGTGTCTGTTTAAACATTTGTAACATGACTACAGACTAAAAACTAATCAAAGTAGCAAGCACCAAACAAACAACTTCAACTGCTAAGGCAAAGTAACAAAAACGTTAAACTAACAAAAAGTTAAGTTTAAGTCAAACAAAACATCACAAACAGTCAAACAAACTACTACCAGTGGTTAACTAAGTCACTTCCTAACTAGCTAACAGCCACTAACTGGCTCATCACTAAAATTCACTAAAACTAACAAGTCATTTGGGTTTATATCAAGCTGTGAGTAATAACAAGCTCTGAGAAAGCACAAACCAACAAACTGCTGCTATATAACTAGTTAAAAAACTGTCAATAACTACTACCAGAAACAAAGTAACAAATTCACTAAAACTAACCAACAAACTAAAAATTCAAGTCAAACAACATTTAGGTTTATGTCAAGCTGTGAGTAATAAGTTCCAAGTACTGTAAGCGATAGACACAAATCAACAAACTGCTACTCTATATCTAGTTAAAAACGAAGTCATTAACTAACTACTTACAGGAACTAAGTACTAAGTCCTGTTAGTAGTTAGTGACTATTAGTTATCAGAATCAGAATCAGAATGAGCTTTATTGGCCAAGTATGTTTACACATACGAGGAATTTGTTGTAGTGACAGAAGCTCCACAGTGCAACAGAAAGACAGCAACAGGACAGGACACAGATAATAAAAGAATAATATACAAATATCCAAATAGGCAATGCACAAAACAGCAAAAACACAATATATAATACAGACAATTATGTATGTACAGGTCAAGTATGTGCAAATTTGAAATGAGAAATAAAATAAAATAAGTGAGTGTGGTGAATGGATAATGTATAATAGTTGTGTGTTCATGAGATGGATTGCCTGAGGGAAGAAACTGTTCCTGTGTCTGGTCGTTCTGGTGCTCAGAGCTCTGTAACGTCGACCAGACGGTAACAGTTCAAAGAGGGAGTGTGCTGGATGTGAGGGGTCCAGAGTGATTTTACCAGCCCTTTTGCTCACTCTGGATAAGTACAGTTCTTGGAGACTGGGGAGGGTTGTACTAATGATTCGCTCAGCAGTCCGGACTACCCTCCGTAGTCTTCTGAGGTCAGATTTGGTAGCTGAGCTGAACCAGACAGTTACTGAAGTCAAAATATATTAGTTTTTCAAACTAGTCATAAAGTAGTTTGTTGTTTATTCCTTAGTCAAAGCTTATCATTACCTGAACATTGTTTGACTTGGTGAATGTTAGTTAGTTTTAGTTACTTCTGTTTCTTAGTTCCTGTTTTTAACTTTTGTATAAATAACAGAAGTAACTAAAACTAACTAACGTACACCAAGACAAAAAAACGTTCAGGAAATGATAAGCTCTGACTAAGAAATAGACAAACCAACAAACTACTTTATGACTAGTTTAAAAAACTAATTGTCAACTAATAGACTAACTAATATTCACCAAGTCAAACATTGTTTGGCTTTATGACAAGCTGTAAGTAATAAGCTCTTAGATAGAATTAGAAACAAACCAACTAATAGCTACTTCTAACTAGTTGAAAAAAAATAATCAGTCACTAACAGGAACTACAGGAAGTAACAAAAGTCACTAAAACCAACTAACCAACATTCCTCAAGTCAAAAATTGTTTGGTTTTTGTGAAACTGTGAATAAAAATCTTTGAGTAAACGGTAGACACACTAAATCAGGGTTCCTCAATAGCCGGCCCACGAGAGAAAAATGTTTGACCCGCGCTAATTTCAAATAATGTGGCATGAAAATTCAAACGCAGCATCAGAAAGTGACATTAAACGGACATCGCGTCTACACCGGACACGAGCGGTGCGGCGCAACGCAACAAAATACAATAGAACCCATTATAATCAGTGATGCTGGAGGTGGCGCGGCACGACAAATCCCCGACAGTAAACTGCTGACTCATTCTATTTATGATATAGGCTACTGACACAATGTTCAAGTGATTTGCAATGCTTTGTCACGTTCAGTGTAGACACGATGTGACAGCAAAAACATGGCGAGTGTGAAGAAAAGTGGACACGGAAAATAGATGATTCAAATGTGAACTGAACAGTTTCGAGTGAGTGAGTGACTGATACCATCTTTGTTATGGAATACATGTGTTGGTTCACACTGAGTTGACAATTTTAACGTACCACAAGTTTGCTTTAATTTATTTTCAAGATCTGAGGTAAAATATCTATTGTTGCTTTCAGTATGGCTAAAGATCACGCAAAATAATATTCAAACTCACATTAGACACTTTTAACATTGAATAAAGCACACAGCCATTTCCTGAGATCATCACTGTCATAGTTTGTATGTTGTTTCAGCCGCGACGTCATAGAAAATAAAACTGTTTCTAAAATAGAATCCTGTGTCGCTGTCGCGGGTGGTTAGGACAAAAACTACATGGAAAAGATACTTTTTATCACTTTGTTTCACATCTGGTTGGGACACGGTGTTACAGTTTGTAACACCCCCCCCCCCAAAAAAATCTAAGAATAAAAATATTAATGCTGACAGATCTAATGACTAAATCTGCCATTAGGGAAAGTGGAGAGAAGAGATTCAGTCTGGCGATGAGCAGGAAGAGTTGATTTGCATGGCAGACATGGAGATCCAGATTTTTTGTTTGTTCATTTGTTTTAAATATTCAACAGGCATAGTTCTTTAGATTTCTGTATCTAAATGCCAAAATGTTCATAATTGTTTGAATAAAACAGACTACTGGGGAAAAAAATCTGAATATTTATCTTGTGACTATTTCAACAAAAACAACAATATAATATTTGTTAAATATATATATATATATATATATATATATATATATATATATCAGAGGCGAGGCCAGAAATGTTTAAGTGGGTAGACCTACATAAAACTGGGTGGGCCAAGTGTTGTGTAGCCTATAAAAACTGCATTTAAATTCCCCAACAGAAAATACAGCACAACGGATCAATACACATACTTATAAAACACTGATTAAAATTTTAATTTGAACATTTACTAATAGCCTACATTATTAAAATTAAAAGTATAGTATCTCTTAACATTCGTACCTGAGCTAACACAGATAACAATGAACAGTTGTATTTGTATTAACTAATATTAACAAACATAATTAATATTGTAACAAATGTATTGCTCACTTTTAATGTTATTTGATACATTAACTAACATTTACTGAATGAAGTTAAAGCATTACCTCAGTCTGAGGCAACGGGCCTGATCTCATAATCAGGTGTCTCTGTCAGTTCGCGTTCAAAGGAGTGTAGCCTAAACATCGAGGAGCGCATAAATAGCCGCTTTTCCACCATCGCGCTGAACGGTTCTCTTTTCATAACCGTTCCATTCCGCGCCGATCCAAGCCGGGCGGTACAGTTATGGTTTCGTTTTCCACTGCGGGGCTGATAACGGATCTCTTTGGAATGCAATTCAAATGCGTCAGTCGTTTCCGTGGTAACACAAGTGTTTACATATGATATGAGGTGTAAATAACCACTGCGTTATGGAGGATGATCAGAAATTTCTTTAGATTTTACTACTAATTTGTGTTTACATTGCTCAAAATAGCGCGCTTAGCAAGCTAAGGAGAAACTAGCAGCCAGGCAACAGACAAGGGACAGATCCTGAGTAGCGACGTCACGCACACGCACTCTACCAGCACGGCTCATCACGGTTGTCTAACCGTGCCGAGAATTCTGGGCCAAGAACGGTTCGTAATCGTGCCGCGCCGTACCAGGCTCACGTGGAAATACAACTGGAACAGTTCCTGACAGTTCTTAGAACCGTTCGGCCCGATAGTGGAAAAGCGGCTTAACCGTGCCGAGAATTCCGGGCCAAGAACGGTTCGTAATCGTGCCGCGCCGTACCAGGCTCACGTGGAAATACAACTGGAACCGTTCCTGACAGTTCTTAGAACCGTTCGGCTCGATAGTGGAAAAGCGGCTAATGTGTGCAGCTCTAAATATGCAGTTTGTTGTGAAGAAGAGTATCTAGCACAGCGTTTCTTTCCACAAAGAATGCATCTGTTTAGCGAATCCAACACTGTACCTATGCTAATATGATGCTTTAAACACATTTGGCTCAGAAGTTTCCGATCGATAAATCCATCACCCGCAGGTGGTCTGGTTTCATTTGTAGACGGTCCGAATTCATTGCTAAGACTTAAGTTTCATTTTGGTTATCCAAAATATACTTTAAGACTGACTGATGTATGGTTCACTATTTTCAAACGCGCTCATGTCCTTAGGTCGTAAACTTAACATTGTGGGTGGGACTAACAGAAAGTGACGAATCATCAATTTGACAAGCGTGTGATTTGCACCTATAGGAAGAGGGAAAATTAAGAAACTGCTCATAATTGACCATGAAAACAAGCGTTAAATATATATATTTTTTAAAATAAATATATAAAGCTTTAGTGAAATACATCGTTTATTATTCTTATCATTTAATAAATTGCATTCATTTGGAAAATGACCAGCTTCTCATTGGGTGGGCCACATACGAAAGTGGGTGGGCCATATATATATATATATATATATATATATATATATATATATATATATATATATATATATATATATACACACACACACACATACACACACACACACATACATATATACATATTATATATATATATATATATATATATATATATATATATATATATATATATATACACACATACATACATACATACATACATACACACACATATATACATACAGGTGCTGGTCATATAATTAGAATATCATCAAAAAGTTGATTAATTTCACTAATTCCATTCAAAAAGTGAAACTTGTATAATGTATACATTCATTCCACACAGACTGATATATTTCAAGTGTTTATTTCTTTTAATTTTGATGATTATAACTGACAACTAATGAAAACCCCAAATTCAGTATCTCAGAAAATTAGAATATTACTTAAGACCAATACAAAGAAAGGATTTTTAGAAATCTTGGCCAACTGAAAAGTATGAACATGAAAAATATGAGCATGTACAGCACTCAATACTTAGTTGAGGGCTCCTTTGCCTGAATTACTGCAGCAATGCAGCATGGCATGGAGTCGATCAGTCTGTGCTTTTCTCAGGTGTTATGAGCCCAGGTTGCTCTGATAGTGGCCTTCAGCTCTTCTGCATTGTTGGGTCTGGCATATGCATCCTTCCTCTTCACAATACCCCATAGATTTTCTATGGGGTTAAGGTCAGGCGAGTTTGCTGGCCAATTAAGAACAGGGATACCATGGTCCTGAAACCAAGTACTGGTAGCTTTGGCACTGTGTGCAGGTGCCAAGTCCTGTTGGAAAATGAAATCTGCATCTCCATAAAGTTGGTCAGCAGCAGGAAGCATGAAGTGCTCTAAAACGTCCTGGTATACGGCTGTGTTGACCTTGGACCTCAGAAAACACAGTGGACCAACACAGCAGATGACATGGCACCCCCAAACCATCACTGACTGTGGAAACTTTACACTGGACCTCAAACACGTGGATTCTGTGCCTCTCCTCTTCCTCCAGACTCTGGGACCCTGATTTCCAAAGGAAATGCAAAATTTACTTTCATCAGAGAACATAACTTTGGACCACTCAGCAGCAGTCCAGTCCTTTTTGTCTTTAGCTTAGGTGAGACGCTTCTGGCGCTGTCTGTTGTTCAGAGTGGCTTGACACAAGGAATGCGACAGCTGAAACCCATGTCTTTACTCACGTCTGTGCGTAGTGGTTCTTGAAGCACTGACTCCAGCTGCAGTCCACTCCTTTGTGAATCTCCCCCACATTTTTGAATGGGTTTTGTTTCACAATCCTCGTTATCCCTATTGCTTGTACACTTTTTTCTACCACATCTTTTCCTTCCCTTCGCCTCTCTATTAATGTGCTTGGACACAGAGCTCTGTGAACAGCCAGCCTCTTTTGCAATGACCTTTTGTGTCTTGCCCTCCTTGTGCAAGGTGTCAATGGTCGTCTTTGGACAACTGTCAAGTCAGCAGTCTTCCCCATGATTGTGTAGCCTACAGAACTAGACCGAGAGACCATTTAAAGGCCTTTGCAGGTGTTTTGAGTTAATTAGCTGATTAGAGTGTGGCACCAGGTGTCTTCAATATTGAACCTTTTCACAATATTCTAATTTTCTGAGATACTGAATTTGGGGTTTTCATTAGTTGTCAGTTATAATCATCAAAATTAAGAGAAAATAAACTTACTTGAAAAAAATATCAGTCTGTGTGGAATGGACTCTTAATACATTATACAAGTTTCACTTTTTGAATGGAATTAGTGAAATTAATCAACTTTTTGATGATATTCTAATTATATGACCAGCACCTGTATATATATATATATATTTTTTTTTTTATTAATTATATAAATATATATATTTACATAATATATAAATACATACTATATAATATATAAATAAATATTTATACCATATATATATATATATATATATTCAGTGCCCTCCACTAATATTGGCACCCTTGGTAAATATGAGCAAAGGTGGGTGTAAAAATAAATCTGCATTGTTTATCCTTTTGATCTTTCATTCAAAAAATTCATAAAATTCTAACCTATCATTGAAGTAAAACAATTGAAAGTGGGAGAGAAATCGTATTGTGAAATAAATACTTTCTCTAGTTCATATTATTTTAATTATTGGCACCCAATTATTGCAATGTCTTTCCCAAGATAGCAGCCCTGAGTTTTCTTCTGTAATGCCTGAAGAGTTTGGAGAACACCTGATAAGAGATCAGAGACCGTTCCTTCATCCAGAATCTCTCCAGATCCTTCAGATTCATAGCTCCATGTTAGTACTTCTTCTCTTCAGTTCACCTCACTCATTTTCTATAGGGCTCAGGTCAGAGGACAGGGACAGCCATGGTAAAAGATTCATTTTGTGCTCATTGACCCATATTTGTGTTTAGTTTTTTGGATTGTTGTCCTGGTGGAAGATTCAAACACGGCCCATTATAAGATTTCTAACAGAGGCAGTCAGGTTTAGATTTTTTATCTGTTGGTATTTGATGGAGCCGTGCATCTGAACAAGATGTCCAGGACCTCCGGCAGAAAAACAGGCCCACAACATTAAAGATCCAGCAGTATATTTAACCGTGGACATGGGGTACTTTTTTTATCCCTGTTTGTACTAAACTCATCTGGTGGGTTTGCTGCTAAAAAGCTCTTCCTTTTTTTTTTAGTTTCACGTGACCATAGAAGCCAGTGCCATTTGAAGTTCCAGTCGTGTCTGACAACTGAATATGCTGGAGTTTGTTTTTGGATGAGCTAGGAGAATTTTTCTTGAAACCCTCCCGAACAACATGTGGTGATGTAGGGGCTGTTTGATTTTTTTTTTTTTAAGGTTTTCTGACTCCGAGACTCAACTAATCTCTACAGTTCTCAAGCTGTGATCCTTGGAGAGTCTATGGCCACTCAAACTCTCCTCCTCAACGTGCATTAGGACGATATAGACACATGTCTTCTTCAAGGCAGATTTTTAACATTTTTAGTTGATTGTAAATTCTTAATTATTGCCCTGATGATGAAAATGGGGATTTTCAATGCTTTAACTATTTTCTTACAGCCACTTTCTAATTTGTGATGCTCAGCAATCTTGTTCTGCACATCAGAACTATATTGTTTGGTTTTACTCCTTGTGATGGATGATTAAGGGAAGCTGACATTTGTGTTCCTCATATTTATAATCCTGTGGAACAGAAGTCATGGCTGGACATTTTCATGCTCCTAATCACCCTGGTGTGCTAAAAATGTAAATATGAATGGGAATATACTTCAGAGATATTTTACTCATAAGGATTTCTAGGGGTGCCAATAATTGTGGCCAACATTCATTGGAGAAAAACATTTATTTCATCATGGGATTTTCTCCCCGCTTTCAATTGTTTTACTTCAATGATAGGTTGGAATTTTGTGAATTTTTTGAGTGAAAGATCAAAAGGATAACAATGCAGATTTATTTTTCACAGCCACCTTTGCTCAGATTTACCAAGGGTATAATATTAGTGGAGGCATATATATATATATATATATATATATATATATATATATATATATATATATGGTATAAATATTTATTTATATATTATATAAATATAATATTTATATAATATATAAAAAAATAATATATATATATATATATATAAATAATATATATATATTTATTTATTTATATATTATATAAATATAATATTTATATAATAAATAAATTTAAAAAATTATATATATATTTATTTATATATTATATAAATATAATATTTATATAATAAATTAAAAAAAATATATATATAAATATATATATATAAATATATATATATGCTTGGTATTGTCGGCAGAATTGAGGAACCCTGCACTAAATGTTGTTTCCCTGTGTATACTAGCTAACTAACTAGCTAACCAACTAATAGTCTCTCCTAAATGGCTTACATTGAGTAACAAAAGTCATTCAAACACTGTTTGAATTTTATTTATGTCAGACAATGAGTCATATTATCCTTTATAATATGAAACCAAACACACAATAGCCGCGTTTCCACTGTCGGGCCAAAAGCAAGCGCATGCCAGGGCCAGTCGCGTTTCCACTGTCACTTCCGGGGCGTGATCGTGACTCGTTGGTGCTTCCCTGGGGCCAACGGCCCGGGTTTTTTGGCCGCGTATGTCATAAAAAAATATCATAATGTTTTTCGTTCGGGAGCTCCCTCTGCTACTCAGGTCGTATTTTTGATGGAAAAAATATAGAAATGATTATTCTTTCTAAATGTGATGTATACTGTGACTACAAATAAACAGAAATAATTGAATTGAAAGTAGACTCGACAAAGTAGACTATGTCTCCTCTTTCTTTTGTGAAATAACGGTTCATACCACTTTATTTATCTGTGACTAATTTTCAATCCTGATTAATTCATTATGATCAATGTATCACTTATTATTGTAATGTAAAACATCGATGCTTTTGGATTTAAATCTTTAACAAAACATGCAAACAAACGGCTGCTTTTATCATGTTTGTTTTGTGATTGCTCTAGTTCCAGTGAGTGATTTATTTCTGATTAGTTTTCTGATAACTTCTCTTTGTTGGTGAAATGATGGGGTTGCGTGACGTTGTTCCAGAGAGGCGTGTAAAGGGCGGGTTTTAGCGAAGCGCAGCAGAGCTTCTGGCCTGATGGTGGAAACGCAATGTGATTTTGAGCTCGGTGCTACAGGTCCAAGGCTATTAGCTCCCCTGCCCCATTTAAAGCACTGGCTCACACTGGCCCGACATTGGAGAAGCTGCTAATAAAACGCTCTGTTTCTCTGTGTACATACATCCCTCAAAAACTTCAATGAAAAAAAGCAGCGAGTTTGTGATTAATTGCTTGCCCAGAGTAGAACCCAAAGGGAGCAAACACAAAATGAGGGCATCAATGCACAATGGTGCTTTCCATGTCAAATCTTTTTAAGTCTGACCTCCATAAGGAGAAGTTAGCATCAAATATATTTTACATTTAGAGGGCTCGAGAAAAGAGGGCTCTCTGTAAAGATTTATTCTTTTTTGCAGTTTTCTGTGATTTATGAAGCACCGTAATAGCATTTCTGCCTCATAACACCAAAGCACCCCCTCGACACCAGACCTTCTAATACCTGTCCCAGCAAACCGGGTGCGTATGAAAATGCCTCTCCTTTGTCTCCAACTTGGTTTTGTTTTCTATTTTCCCAGATCACATTTTAATAAAAGGTCAGCCGGTATTTTTTCACTCTGTTTTTGAGAGGGAGTTATTCAGATTGTGACCTTATCAATGTGTTTTTTTTATTGCCACCGCCACAAAAGGGTGTTACGAACAATATTTGACCTTTTGGCTAACAACAAGTTTGTGTTCATGTTAAAACCTTCCCTCAAGTCCACATGAGAGAAGAGAAAAGACAGAAAGACTATTATAAAATGAGAAGAAAATTGACTTGGGGTACAGCTGGGCAAACAGACAATGGTAGAAGTTTTCAAATTAGTATCATTTCTATTGCTTCTCCATCTTTCCATTCTCCATGGACACCCATTTATTTTGGCATTCTCAACACTGTCAAACTAGGATCCGTCAAACTCACGTAACTTCATGTAATGGCATCTCCTGCTGAGCTTTCTTTCTAGAGGATCAAATCCATCCATCTCATTTCCTCACTTCTAAGAGTTTGTAAAATGGAGCGTTTGGACTGAAGGGGATGAAGTGAATAATTACAACATTTTGCATTTGACCCAAACAGCTGTTTTCTCTCTAAGGATGTAAAAAGGAATGCATAATAACAGTTTATGCTGTATTGTAGAGAGATGGGGGAGAAAAAGACAGGTAGTGAGGGAAAAAGAAAAATATGCTTGCCTAGACTTTGCTCAAGATGCATTTCTGTACATGGAGTGACACCTGTAATGACTCAGCCTTCAGGAGCTTCCAGGGACTTAGACTGTAACAGCCTATATATCTCCTGACAAATCCAGAGAGAATCACCACGAACCACCACCAGCACAAATACCAAATAAATACACAGCCAAGAAAGTAAAAACAGCTGGTCTCTGGAGGAGATTTTACAATATACATTCTGTCTGAAGCCATCAATCCACACACGCTGAAGTAGTTTTCTGCACCACTCTTACTACAGCAGAACAAAAAATATATACCTTACACTATGATTCAAAAGTTTGGCATCAGTAATATGTCCTGTCAAAGAGTTACATTTCAAATAAATGCTGTTCTTCTGAACTCTCCATTCATCAGAGAACCCTGAGTGTTTTCCACAAAAATATTAAGCAGCACAACTGTTTTCAACATTGACGATAAGAAATGCTTAAGCATTTTAAATGCTACAAATGTTTGTGAATCAGAATAAGTCTTTTAATAAAATGGTCAAAAAGACTTGAGAACTCACTTTTAACGTTTGACTCACAATCATACTGACCAGGTGGTTATATGACAATGTGAAGTTATACAGCTGTTCAGTTGTTGTAACTGCATTGCAACTTAATTTTTAAATATTAAAAAAAAATGGTCATACTTTAAGGTCCAATTCTCACTATTAAAAAAAAAACCAACTACAACTTTTGCCTCAGTGAACTCCTAATTTGTTGCTTATTAATAGTTAGTAAGGTAGTTGTTAATTTTAGGTATTAGGGATGTAGAATATGGTCATGCAGATTATGTGCTTTATAAGTACTAATAAGCAGCCAATATGTTTAAAATAGGCATGCTAGTAAGCAACTAGTTAATAGTGAGAATTGGTCCCAATACTAATGGTGTTACCAAAAAAAAAAAAAAAAAAAAAAAAAGGCACAGGTAAGTTGGAAGAACTTAAAAACACATATAAACACACATAAGTTCTGTAAAAAAACAAACAAACAAACAAAAAACCGCACTGAAGTAATACCAAGTTTGCAATGAGCCAAGAAAGCACATACACACAAACAAATTTATGATCCAGTTGAATCTTTGAGTCGTCTGTTGGTGCGAGAGCACCCCGCCGAGCTTAAAGAGAGGAAACGGGAAGCTGTCATTGCGTTGAGTGTGAGGCGGAGGTGTGTGAAGAGCAGTAATTGGCTGTTAAATTAGCTTTATCTACTGATTAGGCAGATGTATAATTAGCCAACTGCTCCTTGCTAACGGCATATCGTGCTTTACCACATCCATGACATGAGACACAGCACATGCACTGCAGATAAAAAGCTACATTAGTTACTAAACTGCACACTAAATTTGGCATATTTAGACTAGGAAACAAACATTTTAGAAGTACAAAGTGAGCATAAAAAATATTAGGACACTGGGTAGATAAAACTGGTATGTCTATCAAAATTAAGCTAGGTGCCACATTTGTAACATTTTGATATATTAGTATATATATATATATATATATATAGTTAGTATATATACATTATGATATATTAATGATATAATTACTAGTGTAAAGATAGTTTTGATATAATACATGTAATATGATCTGAATATAAGTACTTATGAATTGGACTTTACATCTCTGTTTTCCCCACCAGAAATATTCACAAGAAAAAGGCTGCTGTTTTGACGAGTGTAAGGCAGTTTGTTAGAAAAACAACAGATGTGTTTAGAGGGGAAAAGCTCCATCTATGATGTCACTGACAACAGATGCAATATATCTAGTGACTTTCTAAGAAATTCTGAAAATGTGACTAGCGGTTTTTTTTCTTTCTCCATTTCGCAGATGCGGCTTTGATAGTGAAGTTCTTGGTGTCCATGAAGACACGCAGACTGTTGATTTAATCTAATTAAGTTAGAAAATTGTAATTTATTTTTTAGTACTTACAAGCCCAAACTCAAACTGAACTTAACTGCAAATTGAAACAAATATCTCTTTAAATGTATGGTAAATATAGGTATAACAATAACTGCACAACTGGTCCCAAACCAGCTAGATTAATTTAAATAAACACATTTTGCCTTTTTATTCATTTATTAGTATCATTTAATAGTATAGTATATAGTAGTAGTATTACATTTCTCATATTTTGGTTACAGGAAATTAGCACCTCAAACCTACTTTAAAATTAACATCTAAAATAAATTACCCATAAAAGGGGGAAAAACATGCTAATAGTATATAAAAAAATTTGAATGTGAATTTTCCTTGCACTTATGCCATGAATTTGAAATGTGGAAAGAAAAAACAAGGATAAAAGGTCCATTGGCATTCTTGTTAGCGCAACATTTCTGCCGTATCTAGAGCGAGTGCTTTATGATCTTCTAACTGTGCGAACGTCAGCCAAGGGACTGCAGGAAGGACCGCCTCTCCAACTGGAGGAGAAGAGATGTAATTGAATAATCAGAAATATGCAAATGAAAAAACAAAAAGGCTTCAATTTAAATGCAGATTTTGACATTTTACCTTGGATTAAAAAAACAAAAGAAAAAGAAAAAAGGACAGCAGGATGAGTGGCAGAGTAAATATCAAGACCACTATCAAGGGTTTACTTAGATTATCCAGAATGCAGGACATTAGTATGTGCATTAAATTGCATATGAGAGACAGTCTGTATTTAGTCACGTTAACTTCTGCCTGTCTGCCCATTCACAAAAGCTTTATAATTATTAGGTCCTGGACCAAAGTAAAAAACAACCCACTAAGTGATTCTCCTTTGATGTTTGACAAAAATTTACCATCTCTACTGTACATATTGGTCTGTTTTCTGTTATACGCTTAATAGAGCATATAGAAATGAGAGCTACATACAGCAAACACAAGACTTCACCCACCATCTGTGAGAAACAACACAAGAACAACCTAAAAACACAAAGAACATCTGTGGATTAGACTGCAAGACAAAGAGAGAAGAACAGATAATGGTTTCCTCACCAGTTAATCTAAACTTTCTTAAACTTAATTTATACTTTGTAAATTTAACAAGAACATATAATAGCTGGCTGAAATGTCTGAACATAGTGACTGGATTTGAAGTGATGAACCTAAGCATGCATCTCATCCTGTACTATTTGTCCCACAGACATGAATGACAAAAATAGTGCAGCATTAATACCACAAAGTGGATTTTCACATGATGAATGATAAAAACAAGCGATAAAAAAATTCAGAAGTTTAAACTGAAGGAGGGATCCAAGCCATATACATGTACCAGAACATTACATTTTTTTTTTTTTTGACTTGGGCCAATAAGAAACCACCAAACAACATGATAAATACACTGCATACTGGGAATGTGAAGGATTTTTAAAATCAAATTTAAGCGGGGTAGGGCATTGTCTATGGTAACACATTAAACCATAAAATGCCTGTAAAAAGCATGATTTACAGCTCAGATACAGGTTTTCACTAAAAAAAAAAAAAGGAGTATAAAATGATAAACTTCACATTTCAGCCTTTAAACCATTTTTAAGAAAAAGGATGAGTCAAAAGTATCAATTATTCCATTAATTTAAACAAATATCAATCATTATATTAATTTAATAACATATATCTTAGTGTCTTAATTGTTTAGATTTTTATAATGCATTTTCATTAGCTTCTTATCGATCCACCGGTTCACATTTACATAAAACTGTGCATTTGCTGTGTAAAAATATGGGTAGATTTTCGCATTGGTCACAAACGGGCTTATTGAAAATGCAAATTCATTCTCTGCCAGCAGGTGGCGCTTTCGGAATGACAGAAATATAGTGGTTTCCCCAGTAAATGCTGTACACAAAGCAGCAGCACCTGACTTTTAAAAGTGCAGGGATCATATTTATTTAATGAAATCGTAGCCTTTCGAAAGTTTATCGAGCAATATCGCAATTCTAGTCTTTCCATACCCAAATTTAGGACCTCTTGTTATCATAATTAAGACTTTTGTGTACCATTTAATAGTTTTTATGGCCTTAAATTTGATACAACTCAATTTAAGACTTTTTAAGGACCCACGGAAACCCTGAAACCATCCACAACCCCCAGCGTACTATATTCTTAATTTTCTTTTTCATGTTCTATGAAACTGTCAGACCTTTTCTTGGGTGATTTGAAAATACTTTATTTATTTGCATCTCTGAGTCACTACAGTTGTGAAACATTCTCTTGCCTGAGTGTTTGTGTATCCTCAGTCTAAACAAATTAAAATGTATCAGTACAAAGCTTGCTGTCCTTACAAAATCTCTTTCCCCATGATACTCCACCACACACAAACAACTTCTGCTGTCATGACAGGCTAACATGACGGCTGACATATGCTTTACGAACGAAGAGAGAACTAGAAGGAATAAAAGCGAGCGTCGGTCTGGGAAAGAATGTCAAACGGAATAGAACTCAAACTCTGTCAGGAAACTCTCTCCTCTCGACAGCTGTGATGGACAGAGATGATGTCTGCTAGTTTAGGCATTCGATCTTCAATAGACTCTGCAGTCTCTAGGGATCAAATCAAATCCCCATCCACTCAGTACATTTCATGTTCTCCCTAGAACACACAAGAGAGAGCTCATGCATGAACACACATGCACACACAGTATGTTTAGCTGAATCTAAACATGTAAACATGTTCCGCATGGATTACTCTTGGCCAGATGTTCAGAAATATTACATACAGTCTGAATGTTGTTAAGGCCTGAAATCACACTTGTATTAGTGTTTTTTTTTTTTCAAAAAAGAAGAATATGAAAATGAGCAGGTTAGCAGGTCAAATTTACTTTAAAATCCCCTGGAATCATCTGACATATGCAAACAGGATAGAAAGCTGCACATTTCTATTCAGTGTTCCCACCTTTTGACCAATGAATTTCCATAAGGACTTTCCATATGAATTCGAAGAATTTCCATAAGGAATCTTGAAGAGCAAATAGATGAAAAATTTCATAGCTGAGCAGAAAAAAAGGTTAATAAATAAAAATGATATAGCTGCATAGAAACTTCAGTAGAATCTTTTTACTAATTTTTATTTCCATTTTAAATTACAAATGACCATTTTCTTTTCACATAAAATGGCCATAAATAAATTATTTATTATTTATTTCTACTCTGTGTGTGTGTGTGTGTGTATATACATATATATATATATATATATATATATTATACACACACACAGCATGCTCATTGTAGAAATTCCCATAAATACATAAACGAATATTCACTATAGACATTACAATAAAACAAACAAACAAACAAACTGTACATCTCAATACATAAAATTCTAATAAATAAATATTAACTATTGAAACTTCCACATAAATAAATAAAATGTTACATATACTGACTAAAATGTTCCAGAGTTTCAAATATATTTCTGACCTTCAATGAGTTTTCCAGGCTTAGAAATTACAAATGGTCTGATTCTAGAGAGGTTCTAGAAAGCATTTGATTGGTGAAAAATTAAATGTAAAATTTAAATCGATGTAGCTACTATATTTGTCTACTTTTAGGAATACGGTAGCATGCAGATGACCTCAAAAGCTAATATACATGGTGCAGGAGTTCCATAACTTTAATTATGATTTCATGTTGTCTTTAAGTCTACATATTTCACATGTATGACATCAAGAGCTGTGGGAAGCAATAAATATAATAATCAGTGGTGTGTTAGAAGTAGTTCAAGGCACCACAGTCGATCCATGAAATTATTTCAAGTTCAAGCTGTGAATGCAAATGTTATTGGTCAATACAGGGTAGAAAGTAGTTCAGTCTGAGAAAGAGAAACTCGTCCAAAACACAGCAGCAGAGAACCTGATTAAACAGTCCACAACAGTGTATTGACTGCAGCTGGGCAGGCAGGAGCAGACT
Organism: Tor tambroides; assembly: GCA_021397915.2. Lineage (NCBI taxonomy): Eukaryota > Metazoa > Chordata > Actinopteri > Cypriniformes > Cyprinidae > Tor > Tor tambroides. Next base: position 19,761 of record JAFVLL020011869.1, read on the forward strand.
GAGATTTACTTCTTCAAATCAACTGCACAGACAGGGTCCAAAATTAACTTTGCCACACCTGCTAATGGTGGGTGACTTTATAAAATTTACTAGCCGTTATTACTTCCTACCTGCCATAAAAATGTAGTTTGCACTTTTTAAAATTAAATAATAATAAAAAAGTCTGCATGCTGTATCTTTCTCTCCCTTTTTTGTGGCTTAATACAAAAAAATAAATAATTATATATGTTCCACATACAGGTGCATCTCAATAAATTAGAATGTCGTGGAAAAGTTCATTTATTTCAGTAATTCAATTCAAATTGTGAAACTCGTGTATTAAATAAATTCAGTGCACACAGACTGAAGTAGTTTAAGTCTTTGGTTCTTTTAATTGTGATGATTCAGGCTCACATTTAACAAACACCCACCAATTCACTCTCTCAACAAATTAGAATACTTCATAAGACCAATAAAAAAAAAACATTTTTAGTGAATTGTTGGCCTTCTGGAAAGTATGTTCATTTACTGTATATGTACTCAATACTTGGTAGGGGCTCCTTTTGCTTTAATTACTGCCTCAATTCGGCGTGGCATGGAGGTGATCAGTTTGTGGCACTGCTGAGGTGTAATTGAAGCCCCGGTAGCTTTGATAGCGGCCTTCAGGTCAACTGCATTGTTGTTCAGCTCATCTGCATTGTCTGGTGTCTCTCATCTTCCTCTTGACAATACCCATAGATTCTCTATGGGGTTCAGGTCAGGCGAGTTTGCTAGCCAATCAAGCACAGTAACACCATGGTCATTGAACCAGCTTTTGGTACCTTTGGCAGTGTGGGCAGGTGCCAAGTCCTGCTGGAAAATGAAATCAGCATCTTAGCTTGTCAGCAAAAGGAAGCATGAAGTGCTCTAAAATTTCCTGGTAGATGGCTGCGTTGACTGTGGACTTCAGAAAACACAGTGGGCCAACACCAGCAGATGACATGGCAGCCCAAATCATCACTGAATGTGGAAACTTCACACTGGACTTCAAGCAACATGGATTCTGTGCCTCTCCACTCTTCCTCCAGACTCTGGGACCTTGATTTCCAAATGAAATGCAAAATTTACTTTCTGAAAAGAGGACTTTGGACCACTGAGCAACAGTCCAGTTCTTTTTCTCCACAGCCCAGGTAAGATGCTTCTGACGATGTTTCTGTTTCAGAAGTGGCTTAGTAGCCCTTTTCCTGAAGACGTCTGAGCGTGGTGACTCTTGATGCACTGACTTCAGCTTCAGTCCACTCCTTGTGAAGCTCTCACAAGTGTTTGAATCAGCTTTGCTTGGCTGTATTCTCAAGCTTGTTGTCATCCCCGTTGCTTGTGCACCTTTTCCTACCCAAATTCTTCCTTCCAGTCAACTTTGCTTTGATACAGCACTCTGTAAACAGCCACACATTTCTGTAATGACCTTCTGTGACTTACCCTCTTTATGGAGGGTGTCAATGTTTGTTTTCTGGATCACTGCCAAGTCAGCAGTCTTCCCCATTATTGTGGTTTCAAAGAACAAGAGATACATAGAATTTATACTGTATGGATGGTCATTAATTGAAACTCAAATGTAAATATTCTAATATTTTGAGATACTGATTTTTGACTTTCATGAGCTGTAAGCTCTAATCATCAAAATTAAAACAAAAAAACTTTTGAAATGTTTTACTTTACATGCAATGAATCTAAAATATATGAATGTTTCACTTTTTGAAATAACTTACAAGAAAAAAAATAACTTTTTCACGACATTCTAATTTATTGAGATGCACCTGTATATGTTACCACATGGAGACTGAATGGGAATGATCTTAGAGTCCTCCGACAGAGGCAGTCAAGCAAGAAAAGACTGTTATTGGGTTGCAAATGGATGCAAATGCGAATGGAAGAGATGAACAAAGTTATGGAACGTTTGCAATAAAAGTTGCAATAACTGATTTTTGCAGGACACTTGTAAGTTAATGTACACCAATCAAAGTCATTTTATCTTTTGAAGCTCATCTCCAAAATCTATACAAGACTTCAAACTCAAAAGTGTAGCCGCTCATTAGCAAGTGATCCAGAGAAAGAACTGAAAGAAACTGTATTGACCCTGCAAGTGAACTTAACGCTTTTGATTCGATTTTTTTAATGCATATTGTCAAATTAGATTATGTACTGTTACCAGTTCTCTGAAGTTCCCTCACTACATGTGCTCACTTGCAAACATATTCTTGATTTCACTCTCATTAATAGCTCATCAGTGAGTTTAATCAGCGAGTCCATCAAAAGGTGTAATCATCCCCTGATTGGACGAGAGGAAATGCCAGAATGCTGATCAAAACATGCACAGAGACGCCTGCCGTTCCAACGTCGACAATCAAAGCGGCCCAACTGTTACCATGGGGATTATCAAAGCCGGAATCTTCGTCATCCTAACCTTTGAGGTTAAAGCAAGACATTGCACCGGCAAAGGTTAACACAGGGACACATTTAACTGTCAGTGTGTGTAGGCTCAGAGGATGACATTTGTGAAGCCATTATGAAGGCTATGTGGATGCTTAACATAATGAATACAGGTCAAAGCTTGAGACACAGCAATCTGCTATGAACTTTAAATAAATTCTAGTCTTATTTAAATAGAAAACCGTTGATAATTAAGCATCAACCGGTTCATTTCAGATATTACAAATATATGCAAATAACTTTCTCATATAAGAAAATTACTATTTCTCATTTGTATTTGTATTTACATCAAACCATGTTACTTGTTGAGAAGTGCTATTTATCTGTTGTGCTATTTATAAACTATTGGAGACCAATGTGTGGTTGGATTTTTTTAATGGCCAATAAATAAATGGTTGAATAAAATGGCTTATATCACACAATTTACTTTAAAGACAGCAAATAACACATGCAAAGAAACTGATATTTATTTAATGTAATATTTACTAAAGTAATTAGAAGAAATAATTTGAATATGAATCAATTTCAAATTCGTACTTCATATAGAAATTTCTTTATTCTGTAGTCATAATAGACCATATTTCAAAAAAGAGAGAAAGTTAAAAACACAAATAAAATGTAAGTAAACACTGTAACCATATTCTGGCAATTCTGTGCACACTAGAAAGCATATTTCCTCAAAAAACAAACAAACAAACAAAAAAACAAATATGGGCTGATATATCTGCCTAGGCATATTGGCTGACCACTGAGAAAATATTTTTTATCTGGCAGGTAAATATGTAAGACAGATGTACATTATCCAGCTTATTAAACAGCTACTTGCCAAATAAGTAAATATTTACACACAAAATATTGATTTGAGTTGAACTATTTCATTAGATCTTTTAACTAAGCTGTTGCAAATTAAAACAGTAGCTAACAAATGGCTTTCAGTCTAGACAAAGTTCATTTAAAGTCCCCATGAAATCAAAAGTTTTTTGGCATTTAGTATGACTACGTTAGCCTTAAGGTTACCTATAAGCTGGTGTGCTCCAAAACAATGACAAAATCCACATTTACAAGAACTTACAGTCTCTCACTTCCGCCAATATGGATCAACGATTTTGATGACATCACCCTGCATTTCAGCTTCTCATCAAACTTTCTGTCCAATCAAATGCTCTCTAGAATCCGAAGCGTCCGCCTCCGCATTATAAATAGACACTGAAGCTGCAGCTGAAATCAGTCACTTGTTCACAGAATTAGTATTTTCTGTACGGTGAATGGCACATAGTGCACTATATAGCGGACAGGGAACGATTCAGACAATGTAACTATGCTTTCATATGCGTGAGTCGGTGCAGACCATAAAACGTATCGGACCAATTTGAATTCTACACTGAATGCTATATTTTATAGCAGTATGGATGAGATTGTGGCTGTCATAAGCTGTCAAATGCAGTTATACTGAGCTCAATGGCTCTGGTCCAAACTGTGATATAAACGAAAAGCTATTAAAGCTATTTAAAAAAGGGGGCGGGACTGATTGATATGTCCCGCCCTGTCTTCCTGTTTTAGTTGAAATGACATCAACACATAGAATAACGCTGCGTGTTTCAAAGCACTTCAGTGGACCTTTAAGGCATATAGTCGTATCACTAATTACACAGCTTTCACCACAAAAATTAAGACAAGGGCATAAAATGCTATTTAATATGAAAGCACTTTCAAATCTTACCAATTTATTATTTTGAATAGGTTTGAATTTGAATCATTTTGGCAAGAAGACAAGCACTTCAACAATATTACTGCTGGCCTACTATTAATATGGAAGTCCTCTGGTGTCATTTTACAGTAAATACAGTCGATAACTGAGGCACAAGATAATAGCAGCTACGTCTGAATGAAACTAGAAAGAATGCGGTGGTGTGATATGAGAGATGTAACAGAAGCACCAGCCTCAAATAGCAGTATGTTATTCAGAATTGCTAATGAATTCGGTTGACGTTAGGGAAAAACCCACTTCGGAATGTTGCGACTGACCAATCAGAATCAAGCATTCTAGAGAGCTGTGTAATAAAACTGGCTACAAAATATCCCATGGACCACAAAAGGACTTCTTTTTAGTTGACACAGAAAGCAACCACCTACAAACAGAACAGAGAACCCTAGCAATGCCCTGGCAACCAGAACACCCTAGCAATCACAAATGCCCTGGAATTTACCTAAAACACCTGAGAATCATGGGAGGAAGTTTAGCACAGGCAAGCACCACTCTCTTTTTCGTCAAATAATGTATTTCAGTGGTTACAGAGAAGAATTAATTTTTTCTGGCCCCCTACACCTAGCACATTTCATTCCCTGACGTGAATTAAATAGGCAGACAGGGCTTTGAGGAGTTTAAAAAGTGGACTTGATGCCTTGTTCCAATAACACCCACGCAAAAGCACATATTTCCACCATGAATAGAGTGAGAGCTCTCACGACCAATGTGCTCTTATGCTAAACCTTGCGACGAACAAAGAACGTTTTGTCAAAGCTGCACAATGACTAAGGCGCGCACTGAGTGCTGGGAATAGACTGGCCACTAAAATTATAAGCACGCTAGACAGAATTGAGCCTTTTCAGCTCAATTCAGTTTATGTTTTCATCCCACTGAGTAGTGACATACAGCACGGCTTAAATATCGCAGATAAAAGGAAATTTAGACTTTTTCCTATCCGTGCTTTGAAGGTAAATTTTCTATTAGGGATAAAATGTTGATGAAATTAATCTAATATTATGTGAAAACAGAAGCTGTACGTTACTAACTAAATGTACCCACCATCAAAGCACAGAGACACTAATTACAGCAAAGATGAGAGGACAGAGTATATAGTATTCCTTTGATGGAACTGTCCATGTTATTGCTACGTTCATGAAAAATGCAAAAGTAATATAGAACTGGATTTTCACATTTTCAGAGAAAAAGCTTGCTGCAGTGATAAGGTGTTCTACATGGCTGCTGCAATGCACTTAACAAGGCGTTCCAAATGGTTACTTTAACATTGTTTGTGGCTGTTGCTTGAAGTTGTAAGTTGTTATTGTATATCACATGTTAAATATACAATAATACTGTAAATTAAAGCTGATATAAAAAATTATTCAACAGTAACCAAAACTATATAAATAAATATATATTGAAATAAAAGGGAAAAAAGATGAACAACAAATAAAATAAAACTAATTTAAAAAAAAGAAGAAGATTTTTTTTAAAAACCATAAATAGAAAAAAAAAAAAAATAGATCATATGAGGATCTATCAACATGGAGAAACAGTCTGGAAAAAAAAAAAATCCACCAAATTATTTGCTTAGAACTGTTTCTGAATGTTTTTGGATGTAAACAGTGCTTGATCTGTGCATATTTCTCTCCTGATTTAGACAAGACAACTTTTTCACTGGAGAAAACATTATTATTGATAGAGGACTTGTATTTTTGCCAGAAGCAATTGTTTGAATATCTTGACAGATAAGACATTAATTGATGGACTGGAGTACTTGTGGATTATTGTGATGTTTTGATCAGCTGTTTGGACTATCATTCTGACGGCACCCATTCACTGCAGAGGATCAACTGGCGAGCAAGTGATTTAATGCTAAAATTCACCAAATCTGTTAAATTCACCAAATTCTTTTAGACAGATGTAGACAGCCTCAACCGTTATGCTGATGACATAACTGATTAATGAAATATTTACGAAATACAAATTAGTCTATGAAAACCTAACAAATGGCAACTAAACAACTCAGAAACTAAAATAAAAATAATATTTTAAAATAAAAATTCAGAAACCAACCTGAAAACTACAAGACTATAAACACATTGAAGTTTAATTCATAGTAACAGTGATGCTGTATCATTAATGAAAGTTGAAGAGTTCAGGAAGACCAGGTGAAAAAAACCCCCAGTATACACTGTTAAATCTGTGACAACATAAGTGATGTTAGACTATGATCTGCCCTGTGACAGATGGTTTTGGTTCAGCTACACTCAAATTCAGAGTGTGAAAATCAATCAGAATTTAATCAAAAATACTTCTCAGTTCCAGTTACTGTTTTTTGCCTTGTAGGCCGGATCAGTCTCAGGTCTCCAGGTTTTTGACTTCTCAGCATAAAATTGGCCACCAAAAAAAATAAATGAATAAAAATAAAGAAAAGGAAAAAAAAAAATCCACAATTATGATGTCTATTTAAAAACAACATCCCTAAACTAGTTTTAACTAGTTTAAACTAGTTAAAAGATTGTGGCATCAGTGTAACACTTTCTTCACCGGCTCATGTTTTCTACTTTATTCCTCTTTTAATTGTGACCATTGATTGAGTATTTTCTCTGCCAGGCTCCCTGTTGAGATGAGCTCAGCAGGGAAAGAGGCTGATTGGTTTTGTGTCTGAGAAACTTCTGATTACTACTGGAGCTGAAAACATAGCTGAGGGCAGCAATCACGGCGACCAACCTGGCCTGACAATAACTGAAACTGAGTTAAGAGACGATAAGAGAGAATGGCAACATAACTGCAAAACACTGCTGGGCAATGAAGCAGATGCTTCCATAGGTGGCGGCTGTTTTCAGATAAACACTGGAGAGCTAAAATTAAACTGCCAGATACTGTGATTGAGGGTTATGGTTAAATCTATGTGTGTGTGTCTGTGAATCGAAACTTTGCAGTTATTTTCATGTCAAATCCCTGTCAAAGACTGGCATCGAGCTTGTCAGATTTTACCAGCAAAACAAAATTGAGTATGCATAATTATGAGCATGTATTTGTTTGGTTTCTGAACTGTTTATTCACGCTTAAATTATAACTACATGAATGTGGTTAACGACTGCTATTCTCATGTTGACATGGCATGTAAACTGTTGAAACATGGCATTTAGAAGCTCTTTGAAGGAAAATCGATTTACAACTCGGGCAAATAAAATTTAAATATGAGGCCTTTGGGTCAGTTTTTTCACGTGTCAAATATTAATGAGTTCATACTATGATCATGAATGATTTAACCTTTGAACAAGAGCAATATTTACATTTTTTTACAGTAGCGAAAAAAGCTATCCCACTATAAAAAACGATTTAGGCTAAAGCTTCAATCTTTTATTCAAAATGTTTTTGAACAAGATTATATTGTCAAAGATTACTGACTTTATTTAATCTCTAATACACCAAAAATAAGCATTTTAAATGTTACAAGTGAATGTAAGCATTAATATCTAATGTACAATATAAAAAAAACTTAAAAATAAAATGGCTTGATATTTGGCTTAGATTACACCTATTAAATTGTTACTGTTTTTTTAAATGGCTTTAAGTTAGTGTTAGATGAGGACAAAGGAAATCTAAATATAAAAATAGGGAAAATTAGCATGCATAATTAAATATTATTATTAAAAATGAAAAAGTATTGATAAACGGCAATAAACCCAAATGCATTCTTATGCAAGTCTTTACAAACATTAATAACGATTAATGCCTACCCAGAATGCCCTTCTCAGAACACAAATCTAATTTCATAAGCAATAAGTCTACGATGAGTTCACGCTAACATGACGTTAAGATGATACTCCATATGCCCTCAATCAATACAAACCGGTTTATCTGCAGGAGTCGCCCGCAACTAGAATTAACAGCTGGACTGAAGTTTGCCTCAGATTCAGTTACTGTCTTGAGTCACTGCCAAGCCTGATAATGCAGTAAACCAAAAGGGCTTCGAAGAAAAATACATACCCATAACATTCGGTTGACTTTCTTCACAGTCACACTGAGAGGATAACAAGGTTTCATAATATAAAGAAAATGGACAATTAGAGGACAAAATCTGCTCTAAACCACTAACCCTATGTATTAAACTTTGGAGAGTAACTCGCCCTGCACCATTTGTCCAAGAGACATGAACAGTATACTGTAACTCATATCATGCGGCTTGATGAGAGGTGTGCCATTACTTTTCTAAGCTATTGGACTAGAAAACTCCTAAATACATTGAAGGACCCAAATCAGAATATCAAAAGCAACCTTATAGAAATGCAGTACACAACATTACATAGCTTCTTATAACCACTCTGCACTGTAATAATGAACATGATCTGTAAAATTAGTAATAGATAAGATAAACTCATGCACAATGCGCTTAGGATTAAAAACATAATTTTTTCTTTTTGTGTCCCCCGCGAGTATTTTATAACATCATGATTTGTAGTGACTCATGAAAGTAATGAAAGAAAAGCTTCAGAACAGTATTAACATCAACTCTAATTAAAAACTTTACTTACATCTGCTGAAACTATTAACTACAGTTAAATATGAAACTAATGAACAGAGAGACAGCAGTTGTCTCCAAAGTTTAACTTTAAGGCTCACTGATCTGAATTCAACTATGAAAAAAAAAAAAAAAAGGTTTCAAACGCTTTGAACATAGTAATTTGTTTCTATGTTTTATAAAGCATTTCAAGCATATTTCTTTGTCTGTTAATACTCAGGACTCAATGCCAACATGCTTTGATCTTAAAATTACAATCAATGTTTCACAACTGACAGATTACAACACATTAGAAAGACCATAAAATCTTATTGGAGTGTTTGTGTGTGAATGGCAACATCTGAATGTGTGTGATTGTGTGTGTCTGTGTGTAACTCAAGGTTAACAAATATTGACAGTGAATTATCTTCAGCAGAAGGGTCGCAGGTGGCTTCAACAGGCCTAATTTCACAGGCAAAGACAAAACACACACACACACAGTCTGGTTTGCTATCCTTGTGGGGACTCTCCATAGGCGTAATGCTTTTTCTGCTGTACAGACCGTATTTTCTATTGCCCTGCACCAACCCTACACCTAAACCTACCCCTTCCAGGAAAGTTTCTGCATTTTTACATTTTCAAAAAAGTTCACTGTGTATGATTTATGAGCTTGTTTACCCGTGGGGACCTCAATTTAGGTCCCCACCGTGACACAAGTCCCCATGAGTCTGTGTGTATTCAGGTTTAAGTCCCCGCCGGAGTATAAAATATTAAAAATATTAAAAATATAAAAACAGGTACACACACACAAAGACTAGACTGCCTTATTCATATGATGCCAAGCTGCTAAAAATCTGAATTGTCTGCTATATTAAAAACACTGCTATACTACAGTAATATAGTATTTTCTAAGTCAAGTGCAATTTGCCTCAAGTTATAGTAATGGATTAAATGCAAAGTTAAATGTAAAAGGGAACAGAAACAGCTAAGACAAGGCCTCATCCCTTACTGCTCTTAAGTTCCTTCGTTCAAGTCAACAGTCAAGAGTTCTGAGATCTGATTCTCTTAATGTAATATAATTACACACCTGCTCTTGTAGTTATTAATTTCCTGAAGAGGTGATTAGCAATTAGTTTCATTTAGGCAATTGAAAAGTCAGTGTGCTCTTTAAATATATGTAGCCTTCAACGAACGTTCTCAACTTTACGAGGGTGAAAGTGCCACGAACATACTATTAATCTACTTGTGAAAATCTCCATTAATGTTAAAATTTGGGACACTTTCCAAATGTCATTTAAAAGTACTGAAGAGTGGGGTAAACTATGCAGCTTTTTGCTTATGTCGGTCTATTGGCAAGACAAAATAACTCAGGATGCCTGCTATTAACTGAATATACACACTTTTTATATATTATATATATATATGTTTAAATTCATTTTTTTTCTCACTAATCTACATGCCGTACCTCATAATGACAAAGTGAAAACAGAATTTTAATAATGTCTGTAAATTTATTAAAAAGAAAAAACTGAAATATCACATTTACATAAGTATTCAATTCTCCATACTTGGTTGAAGCACCTTTGGCATTAATTACAGCTTCAAGTCTTTTTGGGTATGATGCAACAAACTTTTGGATTGGGAGTTTCTGCCATTCTTCTTTGCAAATCCTCTCTGACTCTGTCAGGTTGGATGGGGACCGTCGATTGGACAGCCATTTTCAAGTCTCAGAGATGTTTGATAGGGTTCAAGTCAGGGCTCTGGCTGGGCTACTCTAGGACATTCACAGAGTTGTCCCTAAGGCACTCCTGTGTTGCCTTGGCTGTGTGCTTAGGGTCACTGTCATGTTGGAAGGTGAACCTTCTGCCCAGTCTGAGGTCCTGAGCGCTGTGGAACAGGTTTTCATTGAGGATATCTTTGTACTTTGCTCCATTCAGCTTTCCCGCAACCCTGATCAGTCTCCCAGTCCCTGCCTCTGAAAAACAGCCCCACAGCATAAGGTTGCTTCCAGCACACTTTACTTTTGGGATGGTACTCTGCAGATTATGAGCAGAGCTGGTTTCCTTCAAACATGATGCTTAGAATTGAGGTTCATCAAACCAGAGAATCTTGTTTCTCAGAGTCTGAGGGTCCTTTAGGTGCTTTTTTGCAAATTCCATGTGTGTTTTCATGTGTCTTCACTGAGGAGAGGATTGAGTTTGGCCACACCGCCAAAAGCCCAGATCGGTGGAGTGTTGCAGTGATGTTTGTCCTTCTGTAGGTTTCTCACATCTGCATATATGATCATGGAGCTCAACTAGAGTGACCTTCAGGTTCTTGGTCACCAGTCTAGACAAGGTCCTTCTCCATCAATTGCTCAGTTTGGCTGGGCGACCAGCTTTTGGAAGAGTCCTGGTTGTGCCAAACTTCTTCCATTTGAGAATTATGGAAGCCACTTTGCTCTTGGGAACATTCAGTGAAGCAGAAATTTTTTGTAGCCTCCCCCAGATCTGTGCCTCGATACAATCCTGTCTCTGAGCTCTGCAGGCAGTTCCTTTGACCTAATGGCTTGGTTTTCACTCTGATATGCATTGTCAGCTGTGAGGCCTTTTATAAAGAGGTGTGTGCCTTTCCAAATCATGTCAAATGAATTTATTTTACCACAGATGGACTCCAAACAAGGTATAGAAACATCTCAGCAGTGATCAAGAGAAATGGGAGGCACCTGAGCTAAATTTCAAGTGTTGTTGCAAAAGGTCTGAATACTTAGGTAAATTTGAAATGTCAGTTTTTTTCTTTTTAATAAATTTACAGACATTTCTAAAATTCCTGTTTTCACTTTGTCATTATGAGGTACGGAGTATAGATTAATGAGAAAAAAAAATAATTTAAACAATTGCAGTATCAGGCTGCAACATAAAAAAAATTGAAAAAATTTAAGGGGGTCTGAATACTTTCCGTACCCACTGTATGTGTATGTGTATGTGTGTGTGTGTGTGTGTGTGTGTGTGTGTGTGTGTGTGTGTGTGTGTGTGTGTGTATGTATGTATGTATGTATGTATGTATGTGTATATATATATATATATATATACATATACACACACATACATACATACATATATAAATATATATATATATATATATATATATACACACACACATACATACCATTAAACACTACAAAAATCATTGAGGGAATCATAAACAATTTATGTTTCAAATAAAAATATGCACATAAATGATAAAAAACAATTAACACAATCCCATTCCATAGTGTTATTTTGAAACATATTATACACATTTTATTAAATTAGCCAGAAAAATGTTCAAAATTCAGTAACTTTACATTCAATACGTGTTTTTTTCATGCTTCCATATGGCATAAAACAACTGAAGTGAAATACTGAATCCAGCGATCATCAAGGATGCAAGCAAGTTGGCATTAACACATGCCTCCTCAATCAGTATTTTGACTGTAGTGAAAACTATTACAGATAAATCTCATAGGTACGAACAATGACAAAAAAACATGAACCTACTGAAGCGCTGAAAATCCAGTTAATCTTAAACATTATCCATTCCATTCTGGCACCCTATTTTGCATGTAATAACATCTGGAAGTGCTGCTATATGATCATGCAAAAACGGACTGCATTTCAGTCTTGGTTCTCCAGGTTGTTAGAAGCAATCTTTTTTTTTTTTTTTTTTCTCCTCAGAGAGCCGCAAAGTGAAGACTAATTTACATATTCTTAAAGTTTGGAGTAATGTCACACATTTTCTGTATGGAATGTACCTCTGCACTCCTACTTCTTCAACTAGATGGACAGTCTGATAGATAGACATTTTATTCATCCCCAAGGGGACATTCAGTACACCTAGGCATACTGTGACAAAGAGAAGGACACCAGATATTGAGTCGCATACCACAGAGTTTGATGAAAAGTGCTTATGCGAATATCATATCAATTATTGATGTCATGACACACCCGCTAGCTTTTTTAAACTACTTTTAAACAGAACAGCTTGTGGACTCTGGATTTAAGCATAAAATATAGGCTGCAGCATGCAGACAAACTAAATTTGGCAATTTAACAATTTAATTTAATTCCTTTTAACAAAATTAAATAAATATGTCATCAGACCTGCACATAAATCCTATAAATGTTCTTATTTAAATTACTGTAAAAATTGTTAGAATTTGGGATTTTTTTTTTAAAAGAAAATATTGATAGTGATTAATTGGCAAATGTAATAAATTTTGCATCTAAACAGTTAAGTTGACCCAAGAAGGAACCAAAACATAGTTATTTAAACTTTTTAACAATAAATTAAAAATAATTATGTGCCATTAAAACGTTGATTGCTCGAAACATTAAAGATTATTCTGCAATTCTGCATCTCCTCATTTTCAGGTGAAAGAATTTCAAAAGCAGTTCTGGGGAAAACAAAACTCACAAAGAGCATAAGAAACATACACACAAATATAAAAATGATACACTGATTACAAAGTGTTTTAGTGTCAAAACAGAAAGCCTGTAATAAATCTGTGATGTATCTGTGTCACTATTAAATTAAACTTTAAAACACTTTCCACCAAAAATGGTGGCAGGGCCAGTGCCTGACCCTTGATTCCACTGAGCCAAACAATGACATACGTGACAGAGTTTCTACATAACCGGCCAACAAATAAACATGCTGTGTTTCTGAGTTTTAGTACACATATTAGCAACTTACTTTGCAAATTAATGTGCTTGCATAAGGATTCTGAATCACTTTTGATGCAACGGTCAGAAATTGTTTCATATATACACTGAATAAAATTGATAGTAATTGGATAAGTTTTGCCGTATCTGCCGTTTCCTTTGTTAAATACAAAAGGCAATACAAAGTGCCATCTAGTTTTGTTACAGTAAACCAACCATTATTCCACCCCACAACCACTTCTCTGCAGTAAAAACACACAATAGATCCAGATTGGAAACCGGCTTTGGCACCAAACTGTTGAAAAGGCACTAGAGAGGATTAATTGAGATTGAATGCACTGAAGTGTTGCAGCCTTGATCTAATGTTAGAAGCTGACAGTTAAGGGATTGACTATTTGCTATGTTAAAAACAGCAAATATCTAATCTCTCATTTAACACTGAACAAATGTTTTTGCTTTTTAACATTTAGGAACCCATGTAAATGTGTTGTCAAGAGCTGAAAGCTACACAAACCCAAAACAAGGAAGATATTCAATGACTTTGACAGATTCCCAAAAGAATTTTCAGGACAAGGAGTTGTATTTTGACAAATAAGAGGAGAAAAAAGTCTGTGTCTCTCACTATCTTTCCTCCTTCTCAGACCGAAATGGAGAAGAATTTCAAAGCAGTTCTTTGATTCTTTGGGGATCAAATCATAACATAACTAAAGCATTGCTCTAGTGCACTCGTCTAACATTGGGGGGTGGGGGGACGACACTTCAGAAAAAGAGCCTGGGATTTCACTCATTTATCTTCCAATCCAATGGTGATTATATTTAGAGAAAAAGAGAATAATGAACCATTTTTATAAACAGTGGACATAATGCTTGTGATCAAATTTGAGACATTTTTGTGAAGACTATACAGCTTATATCTTTGTGTTTTAAATATTTAAAGATACTTAATTGCATAAATAATTACTATAACTCTTTATAAATTTAAGTTTTTCTTGACTGATTGCAAACATATTATTTGTGTGCAAAACCACTAACTAGGTTTGAATGAACTAAGAAAAAAACAACAAAAAGAAAACACAAGTAATATGTATAATTTGTGCGTCAGTAGTAACAAAATGCCACAGTGTTTACATTCTTCAGGGAAATCAGCCTACAAATGGCTTGCTTAATAGTTGTCTCTTCATATTAAACTGGGATATAAGTAGTATTTTACCGCAATTTAACATCTAAAAAACTGACATACTTCACCTTCAATAAAAGGCACTTAAATGACTCATTGTGCTTCGGTTGTGAGCTGGCTTTTGCATCAAGAAAAAAAAAAAAAAAAGATACTTAGTTACTCTAATCATACAGATACATCCATCACTTTTGCTATCTTTTCACTCACCATTTCTTTTCACTTTTCAGTCAGTTTAACACTCAAGCACATGCAGTTCAATACACATTCACACAGAGGGAACTACTGGAGTGCTTCAGATGAGTCAACTTGTGCTGTACTGTAGACACTTCAGTTCCTTCAGACATTCTTGACTGACATTTAAATCAACTATTTTCAGTGCTTTCAGTTTTAAGTCCTTTCTAGGGCTGAGCACCTGCTTAAACAATATATTATTTTAGAAACGGTCTAGTATTTACTTGCAATGAATAAACAAACAGATGAAATCATTTGATTATCAAATCCAACATATTTTTAAAAAATGTACCGCTAAACCAGCAAGAGAATCAGAAGCGTGTACATACACAGAATGTGAAAGAGAACAAATTATTTCCTTAGCACATAAATAATGTGTGTTATTAAATTACCTCAACACACCTAGACGCACACACAAACGTGAGTAAATGCTTGCACTCACACAGCAACAATAACAGCAGAATGCAGACGCACTGAAGCTTTACTGCAGCTCTAATTAAACAGCCTGAGGAAAGTACTGATCAAATAACAAAAACTTAAATCCAATTATTGCACTGTGTGTGCATGTGTGTGTCTATAAGGGATTACTGAACATTTCTCCAACCCACAAAGGAAGAGCATTAATTAAGAAAGATAAATTACATTTGCAGGTAAAACATTGTAAGAGCATGTGGTTTTACACTAAATATGCATCTTGGATCAGGTATATTGCATTAATAACACTTGGTTTATCATATACAGGCCTATCCAAAATAATAACAAAGGTCTTCTCATTTGCATTCAAAGGAGGATGATTACCATCTTAACTCAAGTGGATGCACAATAACATGCAAACTGTATGGTGAAAAGCAAACTGTTGTGCACTGAACAGTATAAAAACCTAATGAACATGAAATACCATCTTCTCCCCAGTGAAATTTGATGATTCTCAATACAGATTTGATACCACAGTAAAAAGTAATATGTGACCCTGGACCACAAAACCAGTCATAAGTGTAAATTTTTCGAAACTGAGATTTATGCATCATCTGAAAGCTGAATAAATAAGCTTTCCGTTGATGTACGGTTTGTTAGGATAGGACAATATTTGGTCGAGATACAACTATTTGAAAATCTGGAATCTGAGGGTGCAAAAAAATCAAAATACTGAGAAAATCGCCTTAAAAGTTGTCCAAATTAAGTTCTTATCTATGCATATTCCTGATCAAAAATTAAGTTTTGATATATTTACAGTAGGAAATTCACTAAATATCTTCATGGAACATGATCTTTACTTAATATCCTAATGATTTTTGGCATAAAAGAAAAATGGATTATTTTGACACATACAATGTATTTTTGGCTATTGCTACAAATAAACCCCAGCGACTTAAGACTGGTTTTGTGGTCCAGGGTCACATATACTACTAAACACGCTACAATTAACAACAGTTATACAGAATTTATTAGTTTATATTCATTTTTGTATATCCACATTGTATAAATTCACATTAGGTGATGTATTACGAATAAACAATAGTATATTTAGGAATTAACATCAACTTGGGCAGTGTGACCAAAAATCTGTATCATGGGTTTTTTTTTTTTAATGATTCTGACGGTTTCGCAGTTTATCATGGTTTTTTCACTGACTGTGAATCTTTTTCAAAATTTCATAATGTGTGCGTAATTCAAAACAGGTTTACTGTTTGAACCGGTATATCACCCAGCCCTAAGCTAGTTTAATAAAAGCTGTATATTAAAAAAAAAAGAAAACAAAAAAAGAAAAGAAAAGAGTTAACTTGTTAACCTTTATGTTTGCTCACCACTGGATCCTCTGCAGTGAATGTGTGCTGTCAGAATGAGAGTTCAAGCAGATGATAAAAACACCACAATCCATAACGCTACTCCAATTGATCAAGTAATGTCTTTTTAAGCAAAAAGCTGCACAGATCAAGCACTGTTTACAAGCCCAAAACAGTTTTAAACAAACATATTGGTGGATTTTGATGTGAGAGGACAACATTCACTGCAGAGGATCCATTGGTGAGAGCAACTGATGTAATACTAAATTTCTCCAAATCTGTTCCAATAAAAGAAAAATTCATCTACATATCGGATGGCCTAAGGGTGAGAAATCTTCAGCAAATCTTCATTTTTAGGTGAATTATTCCTTTAAGTAAGTTAAAAAATGGAATGTAGCCTAGAATTTTGAAGTAAACATTGGCTCAAGATTTAAGAAATCATTGAAGCAAACACTCAGTAACATAAAATAAAAATAAGCCATTTATATATGCAACAATAAACAAAAGTGCACTATAAAGTAAAGAAAGTGCACAAGGATGTATTTCAAAGCATTATGAAAACATTCATTTGATTTACTCAGATTGCATATACTGTGCAATCTGTCTGCAAGTTCAAGTGTTACCTGAACTGGGCTCATCAATAATAATTCTACACTCCAATCTTACTTAATCAGCTGAAAGTATACAGTGAAGTCACATCTCTCAGTGGCTGACACTCAACATACTAGCATACTTGTTACCAGAAGAAGTGTACTCACAGCAATTTCCTTGATTAAGAGTTATTCTAGTGCACTGTTTTTCTCTACTTCCTGCTGTTCAAGTAAAAACGCCAATTTCCTATATTGTAGGTACGCCTTCATCTGCACCCACCTCAGCAAATGCAGTCACTCACTGAAGAGGATGTGACCTCCTGTGGAGACTCAGATGCACCTGAGGCTGGAGGAGCTGCTGAGCTGGTTCAGATGAGGTTAAACACAACAGCGTTTCTTCAGATGCCTGACCTCGGCCTTGGGTTTTAAAGTCCCTCTTTCGATTTTCACACTTCTCAGAGTCGAACAACAAACCACCAACTGTGGGTACGAAGCTTCAGGCTCTTCTAACCAACGTGTCTTTCTTTTCCGAAAACCCCTATACTTTTGCCAAGGCAGCCCTTCAAAGTCATTCAAAATCTCATTGATGTTAATGTCATTGTTTTATAATTGAACAAAAACTCAGCATAGAACCTCTGATTGCTGGTATGTTTTATCTGTAATATCTGCTCGGCTTAGACAGAACACTAAATTAATCAAGTGACCATAATATCAACATTCAAAATAACTGCAAAAATTAACTACAACAGAGATTCAATAAAGTTTTAAGAGTACTTTCCTAGTTTCCGTCTTCTAGTTTGTAAGTACATATCCCATGCACTTCATGACAATGTGTCCAAATGTAAACACATTTTCATAAACTGCATGGATTATGTAGTGACAAACATGTTTACAAATGAATTTACCTTAAACAGCAATGAATCCTCCATATGCTCGGCGTACACTGAAGTGAGCCGGTACTGGTTCTCCACAGTGATGTCAATCTGGTACCCAGTGAGTACATAACACGCAGTACGGAACTCTTGAATCTTCTTCTGGAACACTTCCTTCAAGCGCTGGTTCTTCAGTTCGGCACTTTCCATCTGCTTACGCAAGTCTGAAGAACACAAATTGCATTTAGTCATATCCAGAACAACATTCAAATAATATATATAATATGGTCTAAACAAGAGCAGCAATTAACAAGTAATTCAACACATGCAGTTTCAGAATTAATGGAAAATACCGACACGAGACAATATGTACTAATAACTGATTTTAAGATGATTTAATTGAAAGAACAGCCCAACTTCACCTAAAAGAATGGATTCTATCATCCTTTATTCACCATTTGTGTACTACATTCTATGCCTTTTAATATCAGCTTTGGTCTAGAAACAGACCAAAATTTTAGTTGCTATTAAATGATAATCTTTCTCTCCAGTGAGCTGAACTCAAAGTTGATTAGTTTGCTTCATGAATAAATGATTGAGACTGTTTTTCTAAAATGGCACAACTGAATCTTTGAAAAGACTGAACTCAAAGAAAAGATGTGTTCATTAATCAGACATTGTTACTTTTCTCAACAACCAAAATGCTGGTTTCTAGTAATTGCATGAAAAAACTGAGATTCAGGGAAGGTTTGTAATGACCTGTTGAAAGTAAGTAAATGATGACCATTTTCATTTTTGAGAAATACAACCAGACATTGTTGGTTTACTCAAAATATGAAAGGGACCAAAATGCAAAATGTTCTGAAATATCAACTGTGTCTTATAGCTTCAATATAGAGCTTCTGTATGCACAACAGAGGCCTCAACAGCAGTTTTAATTCTCTCATGGGGCTTCATGAAAATTTGATTATGAACAAGAAAATTTCTGCAGAAAAGAGAGATAAGTGTTCTGCTACTGTCTACTGTAATTGCACACTAGAACAGTGCAGTTAAACCGCAAAAGTTTCAGGCATCACACAGCTGAATGTACTGATGTTCTGCATACTAGAAGAGTTGCCCTTTTGTTCAGTTGTCCTTTTCCTTTAACCATTCATCAGGATCACTTTTAATTATATATCATGTTAATGTCTCTCCTTTTTTGTCTCCGCTGGAAGCTTTTTAAAATTACTTTGTTCGTTTTCTGTACAGAGAGTAGGATAGAAATTACACACTAAACTCTCAACACAATCACCTTTAAAATGAGCTGCAATTAAAAAGTGCTGTATGTGGCCCTCATCTACATCAGTACACTTACAATTACCATGTCATGAACTGAAGCTGCATGAAAGTTGCATGGACTGTGTTGAGATATGATGCCCTGTCAGGAGGGGAGTAGTTTTTCCTGAGGAGGTTAGGTTCATTTGTACTTTCCAGACTTAGTTTATGATTTTAATCTCTTCTGAATTGAATAGTGTTTTTCCTCATATAACCTTGGTAAAAATGATGGAGCAAATTTTCTACCTTTTTTTTAATCTAACCCAGGGGAATAATTAAGAAATCTACTTTCGTATGGATAAGGATATTTATAAGAGGATGTTTGACAACCACACAAAGTTACCAAATTGTCTTTATTCTACACAACATATTTATTATTCTATTGTCCTGCATTTCTTCAAAATAAATGCCACAGGTCTGACTTTTTTGTGTAATGTAAAAACATTCATACATTTTTAAGTGTGGCTTAAGTATCCAAATTTTTTCTAGGGCCACTGTTTCTCCTACGCTTGCATTATTAGAGAGGGCATAGCCAATCCTGTTGCCTAAAGCTAGTACAACAAAAGGGAAATATGGATACACAATCTTCTCAGTGAAAGTAAGGAGCTCACAAACTCTTATGCTCCACGCATGTGTTAAAAACAGGGCCTAAGTTGAATTTCAGTAACAGAAATTAAATATTACTCAATTTGCAGGCAAGTTATGAGCCATTAAATATGCCATGAAAAAAAAATGTTTGTGTCCAGTTTCCATTACTTGAATCATTTCTAATCTCTGTAAATAATTGATCAAAAAATAAATGAATAGAATTTCCTCTATAAGAGTTTGAGATGTTGTGCTAGCATACAAACCCAAAAAGCTGTTTATGTCCTTGAGAGAACTTGTTTTTATCATTTGTAAAGACACCAAAGCCACAAAAATCACATTTATTCAGTCATTTTGAACTAGATTTGTGCAAACACATGAGCTTGTAATCAAACATTTGAGATGGGAGAAAAACGAGGTCATAAAATGAAGGAGGAACAGTGAATAGCAAAAAAGATAAAGAAAAACAGCAGCACCAGCCAATTTAGAAGCAGACCTCAGGGTGTTTGTTTACTCATGGGTCTGAGTCCTAATTAGACTCTTGCCTCCTTCTGAACACATTCAAACTGATAGCCAAAAAAAAAAAAAAAAAAAAGGGGTGTGTGGGTGTGTG